>CM061532.1:47440060-47480600 GCA_030545055.2 Neoaliturus tenellus | reverse complement strand
CAAAGTGGACCATCACCGGCTAAACGCCCGTGTGTCACCTTCTAGACGCATGTCACTTGCACGGTGGGGTGCGATCTGTGTCTACCGTCCCGAAACACATTTTAGTCGAGAAGATTATAAATATAAAAAGGATTGTTTAAAGTGTACTCATTATACAATGTGGGTCAATCTAAATATTATGGTATTCGTCTTTAAGGTTTGTCTTAGAACTTCTATTCAACAAAAGAGCAAAGATTCAACGAAGTTGTTAAGCCCCTCAGTGCAATGAAGGTTAGAGGCTAGACAGCAACTGGTTGATTATAATAGAGCTAAAGTATGGTTGTTCAACCCTGGTAACGTTTTTAAAATCCTTACAACTGAGTTTAAAATAATTGGTTCCACAAAAGTTTTTCAATGTGTTGCCTAATCAGTTTTATACAAAGAAATTTATTCAGAGCTAGTTTTATAAAACAATAATTACTGTAAAATGTGACACATAAAGGCACAGTTTCATGTAAAATTAAAAGTAGCATTGACTCTTTTAAATACGGTAGCCTCTTTATAACAAGTTTCCATGTGCATGCATGTAAGTGCATAATGGTAGCGTACTAAGGTGTACAATTCGTTTTCACTTTTGAACCCTGATTACAGATTGTATCATAATCAAATCTCCATCATGCTTAAACCAACAATAACGAAGGTAATCAATTGTCCCTGCTTAAACAAATGAACAGTAGTTTTGGGCGCTGAGCACACGCCATAAGCTGATTAGTGGCGTTTGTTTTGAGTCTTATCAAGTATTTTTCAAAGGAGCGTTTGATGTTGAAATACGTTGTTTTTCATCAACTGAATTCTAGTGTAAGAAAAAAGATATTTCGACTAGTATTGTCCTGAGCATTACTTGAAATACTTATATATAAAATTCAAACCTTAAAAAACTTAAGTATTTTTTCTATTAGCTTTTTTTTCTTTTTCAATAATAAAAACTGTAAGGGCAATTTTTATTTTTATTGCTTGAGCATTAAAGTTGTTTTTGAATATTATATTATCCAACCAAATTCATAGGGACAATTTACATTTTTTACAAATTAACCTGCAGGGAATACGCTAATAGGTTAGTTGCCACGGTAGATTAAAACTAACTAACACTAACTGTATACTACTTTATCTTACGTTAAATCATGGTCCTTTTTTATTTTATGTATCTATCCAAAACACTTCGCTAAAACCACAGCTCATGAATATTTTTAATTCATTTACTTCATATATAAACCAGTTTCAGTTTTCATTCAAATACTGTATGCACTTTTTAAAATAGACATTGTTGTTTTGGTTGCTTAGGAATAAGATTTAAATAAAAAAAGTAAATATTTTAAACATTTATATAATTTAACTAATATATTTTTAACTCACAGCTTTATTTATTTAGAGAAATTAACTAATATTATAAGCCGGTGAATTTCACTGTAAAGTTACACCATTCCGTTGGATTGTTTTCAAGAATGCTTTGCATTTCGATCAAGGGTAAGCTGTTCCTGTGGTAAAGTTGAACATCTTTGGCAACTCTTGAGAAGACTGAACCTACCGAGGAATGGTTCTCACTGTCAATGTCGCAAGACTGGCCCATGGAGCAGTTATCACCTCACATCGTAATGGAACAGCCTCGGTTAAGAATGATGAAAATCGTATCTTCAAAAAGTGTCTGCATACTAATTATTGAAAACAGCACTTGGTAGGTATTTAACTAATCCATTTAATGAATTACAATATTTGATTTAAGTTAAATAAATGCTATATTTGTGTTGTAGGCCTAACCATATCTTCAGCAGCGTAGCTATAAGAAGATGGTTTCACACACGATGCGTTCGGTGTCAATTTGATTGGTTCCCGTTATTTTATGAATCCTCGTTGTTACAGGAATTTCAGACATGAGACAATCAGTTGAGGTTATAAAAATTTCCTGATGAAGGTGATTTCCGGATTCTCATAGTTCGGATGTTATGTTGAACTAATAAGTGGAACTACAGTTAGTGAGGAGCTGCAGCCCAATGGTATGCAGAAACCAATTTTAATATCAAACATTTGTTTTTGGCTATTCTGGTGAGTGAAATAAGTTTCATGATATTTATTTGCTTTTAATTATGTTAAATATTGTGGTGATACTTGATATTTTTATTATCATGGTATTATGGAAGGCCCTTTAGGTGAAACAGCTGAAAAACTTCTTTATTACATGCGCTAATTTAATGTAAATTTTACAAAAAGTGGGTGAGAGAGGGACAAATACAATGTTTTGCTCAAAAATGTGTATTAGAGTGATTTTCTTAGTGTTTTAAAGTAATTAAATTGATCAAATATTTTCATCACAAACAGTTTCCGTAAAAATGTAGTTGTCAAAACTCAAATAAATCGAAATAGTTTTATTAATCAGGTGTGTTAAAAGTGAATTAAAATAGGTAATATAAAATTATACATGTAGAAACATGTATAACGCTACGTTATACGTTTACGTTGGATTGCACGTTTTTAACGCTAAGTAGGAAAATTATTTTCAATTTTCTCCCCAAAGGCAAAAAAACATAACTCATATTTGTGTCACCTCCATATTTCCTTTGCGAGTACTTATTTTCATCTCTTTAACAGGAAATTGGAGTATTTGTTTCCCAACGAGCGGAAATCCTAACTTTTCAAAAGAAGTGTGTACATTTAATTTTTCAAAAGAACACTAATTATTTAACCAATAGATTTAATGAACTTTGCTCTGTTTGTAGAATTATCTGTTTGTAGAATTATCTCTGTCTATTGTCTAGTCCTATAAACAATATTGGGATCACATCTTAAATTAAGAAGGTCAAGTACTTGTGTATTAATTATTTACAAAGTCACATCATGATTAAAAGCACATGACTAGATTTAATACTGCTACTATTATAATATAGAGGGCTAACTTTTTTTATTACTGAACTAATGAATATAAATAATTCAAAACTGTTGGACCTAACTTTGTGACAATTTAGCTATTTTATTCAGCATGTTTATTTTTTAACTCTTTATATCAGTTTTTAAAAAGGTGTTAACTAAATTTACAATCAATTTAAATTACATTAATTAAATTCTTTATGAAGTCACATTTTTACAATGGTTAAAGGCACGTGACCAGCTCTAGTACTGCTACTATTATAATATAGAACAATACGTGTTTATATTAGGCTACGAAACTTATGAAACTGTTGGACCTAACTTTGTGACAATCTTGCTATTTTATTTAGCATGTTTATTTTTAACGCTTTATATCAGTTTAAAAAAAGGTGTTAACTAAATTTACAATTACTTTAAATTACATTATAGTGGGATATTAAAATAAGCATTCTTGTTGGTTTTTCCAGAGCTTGGAAGGCCAGCTATTTGTCAATATGGCTGCCGAGTTAAGAATCAACCTCCAAGGAAGCAAGTGTACTAGTCAGTACCAGAGAAATTAGAAAGTCAAGAGGAGATGGTCAAGCCTTCAGAGAGCTAAGATATTTTATTGATTTCTTTTAGAGATAAAACTAGGATTCCAATTAATTTGGGTTCAAAATTAGCAGGAATATAAAAAGCCAATTTGCATTTTAGATTTTTAAAATTACTTTTTAAGAATGTAGTTTTGTCCTCAATTTTGAATATGGATTTCAAATCTAGGGTTTGCTTGAACGGTTTTGTTCTTGTTATTTGCAGATTAGCAGTAAAAATATAAACATAAGAAGAAAACTAAAAAAATAAAATTAAAAAATAAAAAACAATGAAGAGTATCAATTAGCAATAGCAAGATGTATCAACTAGCAGTATAAAAGTCAAGATTAGCAATAAGATTAGAGAAGTCGTGTGGGAATTAGCAGTATCAAGAAGGTCAAGATTAGCAATAAGAGAAGTAAAAACTAGAAGTAAGTCGTGTGGGAATTAGCAGTATCAAGAAGGTCAAGATTAGCAATAAGATAAGTAAAAACTATAAGTAAGTCGTGTGGAATTAGCAGTATCAAGAAGGTCAAGAATAGCACTAAGAGAAGTAAAAACTAGAAGTAAGTCGTGTGGAATTAGCAGTATCAAGAAGGTCAAGAATAGCAATAAGAGAAGTAAAAACTAGAAGTAAGTCGTGTGGAATTAGCAGTATCAAGAAGTAATAATATAATCTTACTGCTTACCGTCAAACACGATCCAAATTATGTCCTTGTACGACGGCCGTTTCGGAGATTACTCCATCGACGGGTACACGTCGCAGCACACTAAACTATGTCATTATTTAAAATTGTCTTAGCTTTCGCTGCGTCAGTTCGAATAAAAATAAACACAAAACACATATTACAATTAACACGACACGAACAATACATGGAGCACGTGCACGGCTGTAGACGACAGGCGACCGACTACGGACCGGAACTTGGTTATCACTGGAGCTGTGACGTAGGCCTGCTGGACAGCTGATGTTATCAGTGTGCCAACCCCACGATCATATTATATCAGCACATCTTTGATTTTTATAATTTCGTCAAATATGGGATTGGCGGATGAATTTATCTGGGAGTTCATGACTAGGTTGGGCTCTTTTTTTGTGCTCTGGTAAATGTGAAAATTCTCAATGCAATTTAATTTTCTGCTTTTATTGCCGATATGGAGGATTTCTAATTCATCTATTTTCGAATAATCGTGTTTGTGTTGTTGGATGTGCTCTGCATAATTTGAATCAGGATTTGGTTTTTTTATAGCATTTATATGTTCTCTGTATCTTTTTTTGAAACACCTCCCAGTTTGGCCGATATAATAGGCGTCACATTCACCACATTTCAACTTGTATACTCCAGGTTTCTCTACTTTTTGAACTTGTTTCTTAGGCTGTGCATTTGACAGTTTTCGCTGGAGGTGGTTACTCGTTCGATATGCTACTCCGTATTTGTGTCTATTCAAAGTGCGGGAAGCCAAACGTTGTGTTAAAGGGCAAAACTCCATTGTGACAAATTTTTCAGTTTCCGGTTTATCTTCTTTACGATTATTGTTTTTCTTTTTGTATTTAATTTTTCTGTGTAGCTTGTCAATTATATCTACACTGTACCCATTATTTGTGGCGATGTGTTTTATTGTGTTGAGTTCGGTCCTATAATTTTCCTCACTTAGTGGTATATTGACGAGTCGGTGAATCATTGAGTTGTAGGCTGCAAGTTTGTGTGAATGGGGATGGTTGGAACTACTATGAATGGTTGTGTCAGTATTGGTAGGTTTTCTAAAAATATTGAACGTATGTTTGCTGTCAGATTTTGTTAATTTGAGGTCCAGAAAATTTATTGAAGCTTCTTTTTCAAACTCTATGGTGAATTTTAATCTTGGATGAATACTATTTAAGTAGTTGCCGAAAATCTGGATTTGTCTGTTGTTGCCTTTAAACAAACATAGTATGTCGTCAACATATCTATGCCAATATACCATTTTTCCTAAGTGGGGGTTTGTGCCAGACAAAATGTAATTAAATTCTATGCTGTCAAGGAAGATTTCTGATAAAATGGACGACAAAGGCGAACCCATGGCTAGACCTTGTTCTTGGGAGTAAAATTTATCGTTGAAAAATTTATCGGCCAAACTGGGAGGTGTTTCAAAAAAAGATTCAGAGAACATATAAATGCCATAAAAAAACCAAATCCTGATTCAAATTATGCAGAGCACATCCAACAACACAAACACGATTATTCGAAAATAGATGAATTAGAAATCCTCCATATCGGCAATAAAAGCAGAAAATTAAATTGCATTGAGAATTTTCACATTTACCAGAGCACAAAAAAAGAGCCCAACCTAGTCATGAACTCCCAGATAAATTCATCCGCCAATCCCATATTTGACGAAATTATAAAAATCAAAGATGTGCTGATATAATATGATCGTGGGGTTGGCACACTGATAACATCAGCTGTCCAGCAGGCCTACGTCACAGCTCCAGTGATAACCAAGTTCCGGTCCGTAGTCGGTCGCCTGTCGTCTACAGCCGTGCACGTGCTCCATGTATTGTTCGTGTCGTGTTAATTGTAATATGTGTTTTGTGTTTATTTTTATTCGAACTGACGCAGCGAAAGCTAAGACAATTTTAAATAATGACATAGTTTAGTGTGCTGCGACGTGTACCCGTCGATGGAGTAATCTCCGAAACGGCCGTCGTACAAGGACATAATTTGGATCGTGTTTGACGGTAAGCAGTAAGATTATATTATTATATCTGCACACGATTCGCCACACTTGAGAATAAGTATCAAGAAGGTCAAGAATAGCAATAAGAGAAGTAAAAACTAGAAGTAAGTCGTGTGGAATTAGCAGTATCAAGAAGGTCAAGAATAGCAATAAGAGAAGTAAAAACTAGAAGTAAGTCGTGTGGAATTAGCAGTATCAAGAAGGTCAAGAATAGCAATAAGAGAAGTAACTAGAAGTAAATCGTGTGCATTAGCAGTATCAAGACGTTTCAGCTAGCAGTAGAAAAATCCAGAGAGACACCAAAATTTCAAATCGATGTAAGTATTTCAACGAAATTCCTAAACTCTTCATAACAAACATTATCATAAAATAGCCACCGCACTCTCACTAATTGTTTTGGAAGCCTACCTAGTTCTCACCATCCAAGTACGGAATTTTAAGTTTTTTTTCCATCCACCAGTTGTATTTCAGTATTTATAAATTTTGCATGTGTGATGTTAAAATCAAGGGACTTATAATTTTGGTGGTTGTTTTAGAATAAGTAACCTATAATAACTTATCGTTTAGATAAAAAAAAATGCAAATTGGCTTACCTAACTGCTAATTTTGAAATTATTTTAAGTTATAAATACTTCCAAAAGTTTTATTATTTTCATGTTCTATAACATAATTCATTTCTTATCCGTTCCTGTTTCATATTTTTTTGTCTTTATCGGGATATTTTGGGACATAGGCCCAAGTTAAAGTTAGTCCTAACGTTTTTACATTTAAGGCCTATAATAAAAATTTTAATTGTATTTTTTGCTGTACACATTTATTTAATGGAAACTGTATTTTAGTAAGTACATCTTGGTATAAAACTGTTCTAGAGTTGACCCTGGAGTTAACCTATAATACGCAAACAACAAGACTACATATTGCATGTTTTAATATCACCCCTTATCCATTTTATCAAAACGAAATTATAGAGTATCCAAAAGTGGATCCTTCCCCTAATGTAGACTCCCATGGGTATTGTCTCTGGTGAACTTGCACCTAGCGGAAAACATTATAAATTAGTGGAGGGTTCCACCACACTGTTGTAGAGCGCTGGTATCGTCTGCGCTGGTTTATTTCTGTCAGTTCCCCATTACGTGTTTTGACGAAAATGAAAGTTTTTGTTGGTTCTCAATTTTGTTAAAATAAACGAGAGAATTTACTAATAATTTAATTGCCTTTCAACCCTTATACATTACAACCCTTTTATAAATAATAATTTTAAAGGAATCATTTGACATTGTAATTAATTACTTCAATGTGATGTCATTTTTATGAAATAAGGCATATGAAAAATTATAAAGTTATTTGCGCCAATCGGACCCCCAACAGTTTCCTAAAGTGGCCCCCTCACATATTGTGTAGCTTTTATCACAGAAAAAGGAAAAAATATCGTTTCATTTTTCTTTGATTTTATGTAAAAGCAGGACAAATAGTTTAGTTTATTTTAAAAGTTATAATTCTTATGAATTGGTGCAGGAGTAGAAAAATATGTTTAAAATAATTGTGACTTTTCCAGTTAGCATATCATTTAAACTCAATATTGTAAACAATAGTATTTAGGTTAATTTTTCACTTTTTACGTTAAAAAATGTTGAATAGAATAACTACAAGAATAAAAAGAATTGATATAAAAAATTATATCAGACAAACCTGTATCTCTTTTTAGTTGAATTTCCTTTTTGAGTTAGTTAAATTGAGTTTTTTATTATTATTTTAAAAAGGGGTCAAGTTTAGGCAAACTTTTTAAAATAGTAGAGGTGTAAGGCTTAAAAGTATTTTTTACTAATTTGTTTATTTGTCTTAGGCAATTAAAAATAATATATATCTTCATTAAGTACTCCAAATATATTTTTTTATAATTTAGATATATTATGATGAAAAACGAAATACTTTGGGTACTTTCTTCTATTATTTTAAAACAGAGACTATGATTTCATGTATAACACCATGACGATTTAACTTGAAACTCAAATGAATAAGATTCTTTTTATATTCCAAACATATACTGCAAAACTTTTGTACCATTTAAGTTGATGGAGCGAAAGAGACCCAAGATTAGTAATGCCTGACAAAATGTTTTCATAAGGATCCTATTATCTTCTATAATGAGAAACAAATGTCATCAACGATAACAAATAAATTCATGAAAATGTTACAGATATTAATACTTTTAAAATATTATTGACTTTTTCATGTTTTTGCCTTAATAGTTTGATTAGAGAAACCCAATTTGTGTTGTTATAAACTCTATAAAAATAAATTCGTCCGAAAGTGCCAAATAGCTTTAATGAAAGTTATGTTATGCTTTTAGTTTAATAAAAGTCGTAAATTAATTATGGTGCTCATTTCTATCACTATTGTATCACGCCAGTAAGAAAATCAATTTCCTTTATATTCATCTTTGCGTCGAATTAGTGTGGAATAACCAGTCTCTATTTTACTTTGTGCAAACAAAGAGAAAAAAAATTGCAGGGAAAGGTAAAATTTAAATCCAGAACCGATAACAATCTTTTTTATTATAAAAGGAATGGTTCTACATTGCTACTAGTTGGATGTAAATACCAGATGTCAATATTTCATTGAAAAATTGCGTTAAATAATTTTACTATCTACCTAGACATATGAAAAGGAGCATTAATTAAACCCTGAAGTTATAAATTAAATTATCATTTGGGGAATCGTTAGAGCAACCTGGGTTAGAGGTGATATGAGTTTGCAACTTTACAAATGGCCATTTAAATAAAGATTTCAATCGCATTTCATATTATAGAAATATTTAAATAAAACAATATTCACAGGAAAACCATTTACTCTCGAAACAAAATATCAGAATCTTAAAAGAAGGTCTAGAAGCGATAAAAGGAAGTAATAATATGAAAAATTTATAGTTGATCACTTCTTGGACCATAAAGATTTGGTAGGTGATGATGGCATGAAAAGTGTGGAAAAAATGTTAACGATCAAATACCGAATTAATTATTGTTGGGGGTGGGGCTAACTTGGCAAGAACCGTCCCCCCCCGTGTCCGAGCAATTTTTGAGAGACGAGGATATTCCTTATTGATCTGATTCCTAAAGAGGATCTCCTAAAAGTGGCGCATATTTTGGAAGGGCTCGCTCCTGGTTTACCACTTGCATTTCTACTACTCTTTTTGTCAACTAAAACCCATATAATTAAGCTTTAAGTTCAAACAAACATTATTATCGTTCAAACAATTATACTCGTTGAAAAAATATCAAATCTTATTTCCTAGAATTGAATAAGATTCGAAAGTAAGTCAAGTGGATCGATAAAATGAACAGCGGGGAATTTTACAACTCCTCTGACTTTTACTGTTGGTTGAAAGCTCATCGGCGAACATCTGGTTCTCTAAATCAGTTTGCTCCATTTACTTCACTTAAGGTCTCACTTAAGAGCATAATTTAAATTTAAAGTTATGTATTTAAGTTGGTGAATACTCTTTAAGACTTGATGATAATACGTTGTTTATTTTGTATTGGTGACAGGAGGAGTATTTACGACATTAGGGGTAATCTGGAGTTACTATCTTTTTTTTTCTGTTTAATTTTTCATTTAAAAAATACATTTAATTTATATTATAAATAATAATAAAAGTATAATATTATCACTTATGATAATTTATACTATTTAAGGTCGTATAGGCCTACTATATGTTATTACGATAAAGTTATATTACATGGGATAGTTATTAAAAAATTCATACCATCCCACGTTTTTCACCCTTAAACAGGCATCCACTTATATATTACAGTTTCCAGGTAACATTAGCATAGTTTGTGCATCCAATTAATCTCGCAATAACAGCTAGACGCTAATGGTCCAAGTTTGAAGGATTTCAAATCTAAAACAGTTTAAGCTCAGAGAGTTCTAACTGTGATTGTCAAGCTATTAATAACCATGATAGTTTGAAGTTTTTGCTCCATGTGAAACTGATTATAAACATAGTTTAAACAATACTACTAGTTTTTCATACTACAAACATAGTTTTTCCTACTACTATTATCTTAAAAACATACTAAAATAATTTAGTGCCAGTAAGTTTTCTTTAACATTTCATGAACTGAACTCTGTAATTTAACATACGGAAATTTTTTCAGGCTGTAATACGAGATTGCCTATGTATTTCGAGTGCGTATAAAGTTATGTGGAAACAGTATAACTATTTATGTATGAAATATTTATCTCAAAGTAAAATAACAGACTTGACAGTACAACATGGATGTGGCATCTCAAACTGATACTTGCAACTCAAACGAGGTAAAGAGTGCTTTGCGTAGAAAGACTCGCTATTACCCATACTCTTTTGTTTTATTTTTCAGATGAATAACTCAAATAGAAGAACATGATTCAAATCATTAAGGCTACATATTTTTATTATATATAGTTGTTTTGCTTCCAAAGCTTTTCTGCACTGAAGCCTCTTTGATGTCTAATATTCTTACCTATATATTAATAGGCAAGCATGTTTCTTTTCCTCCTTTTTATCTCAGGTTGTTTGCGTTGTAGAAGAAATCCACGCTTACCGTTAGAAATGGATCGTCCTGCAGATGAGTAGAATCCCATTGTAATTCACATCCATCCCTAGGGCTACGCCCTACATGCTTTCAAAGTTTCAATGTTAATCTTATGAAATAAGGTTTAATGATTGAATCATTAGACAACAGTTGAAGTAATAAATTAAATGCTAAAAAATCAGAAAGAACGCATGTTTGATGTTACTGTATCAAGTATTTTTTAACTAATTGCCCATATCAACTGGATGGGTTGACTAGGTTGAATTTCGTCCAGGAGGCGATCTCTCGTCATAAATATTATGTTTGTCACAATGTTCACTGCCCAAAAAGTTATGGTTAACAAGTAACAATGTGACCTCTAAGCCTACCAAAATATTGTAAAATGATAATTTAATTAGAGATTTCACAAACAAGCACCTACATTCCAAATAATGCAAATAATGGTATTAATAAAGAGTAATAGCAATCCAAAAAATATCAGTTAAAATGTTGTAATGACATTTAGTTGAATCAAAAGATCAAACGTATCCGTTTAATTTTGAGCCTCTACTTGACTGGCCGTTATTCTCCGATTGATCAGGAGGTTTTGCACTCTTTGATCGCCAAGTCGCAACTGCGGGCTACATTCTTTGAGTTAAATATTTGTCAAAGCAGATTATTTTGACTTCAAACCATTCAAAGTGATTCGTTAAAACAATCTGTGGCTTGTGTTTGTTTCATTTATTTAG
Organism: Neoaliturus tenellus; assembly: GCA_030545055.2. NCBI lineage: Eukaryota > Metazoa > Arthropoda > Insecta > Hemiptera > Cicadellidae > Neoaliturus > Neoaliturus tenellus. The sequence goes on along the minus strand of CM061532.1, from coordinate 47,469,112 downwards.
GGGAAATTGAATGTTTTTAAAAGCTTAACATTTCTGAATAAAATTTGAAGATTATAACGTGAATATAGTTCTTAAAATGTTTACAGTTTTTACATATAGGCCTATCGAAACAATATGCATAGCTGTGAAATGATAAATCATGAAATGCGCAGTTTGGTTCAAACAAATATTATTGCAAAATTAAATTATGTTTTTTTAACTGCCACCAGACACTATCTTATAGTCTTTAAAAATGGGGGTTTGATTCTTTTTATAAGTAAACATTTTTGAAAAGTCAAATATATCCAAATGTTTTAATAGGTTCAGTGTCACTGATTACCGTCAGTTTATGATGACGTTTCTTGATACTGTTTTGTTAAAAATCTAATTGTTACTAGTACAAAAATGTTAATTATGTAGGTATTATATGCATTTTATATTCCAGTAATAAGTGGTACTCATAACATCTTTGTGGCAGAATCGTAGCATCCAAGTTTTAACTGTGTCTGGATCTAAGTCGATGTCAAGTAGATCCCTCAACATGGGCGACACGGTCTTTAAGTCCGGCACTAACCTCTACGCCACCCTTCACAATCAAAGTAAAAAACTGGTCTCATTCTTATATCATATGAATTTTGTTTTTGTACCTGGTTTAATATTGATGTTGCAATAATAACTCTTAAGATTAGTTCACTTTTGTTTTATTCAGTATTCTGAAAGTTTCGATGAAATATACAAAATATTGTGTACTGATTGATAAGCACTATAGCGTATATGTCGAGAACGCTAATGTTACACAAAACCTAATTTAATAAGTTATATTTCATTTCTCTAAATTTATTTCCGTGCTTTAATGTTTTTCTTGGGATTCTTATGACTATTTTACTATTTTTAGATGATTTCAAAAGTTTATTTAGTTACAACTTCTTTTTAATTCGAGGTTTGAAAAACCAGTAGTGTGTCCTGTCCAGTGTGCAAATTTAAAATAAAGTTAAGCTTACTCAAACACAATGGAATTGAGAATCGAACGTTGTAATCTAATTAATTTAATTAATAGCTTACCAGTAAACCAAATTTCAGTCGTAATTGATTACATATGCAGTACTCGATATGCTATCTCTCTAAGGTACAATTATTTCCTTAGATAGCGGTTAAATAGAGAGCTAACAAAGATTAAGTTGAGAACAATATTTGGCTATAATTCTTCTATAAACAGTTTCATCGTATTCATACATTTAAATAATTTTATTTTTCAACTGATATGTATCGTTGTTAGTGGTTAGATAAATAAGGAACCTGTAACTATTAAAAAGTCTAAGAGGCCCTAAATTTTCTCAAACTTCTAGCTTAGCTTATTTCAAATAAGTATTTTGAATCAGAAGTCATTTATGACAAATAATAAAAGAAATACAGGGTATTCCGTAAATTTTGATTTTGGCTACTAAAATGGCCTCCATTTTTAAACGAATAAAGATAACAAAATTCTGTTTTCACCAAAATGTTTGTATTAAGTAGACCTTTCTAATGATGTATAATATGTTATAGGATTGTATTTGAAATTTCCGAGATTCGAACCCCCAGTTTTTGGGACACGCTGTATTTATACAACGTTAAAAATATTTTTAAATTATTCCTGGGGGTCAATTTAGTGGGAAATGATTTTATTTCAAGATTGTAGGACACACTGTTGATCTGTAATCCAATTTTTATAATTCTGCACGAAATCAGCCTGATTTTTGCTCTCTCAACTGTACCAAAACCGATTATTTTTGGTCCTAGGACTGAAAAATCATCTGGAGAATTTTTTAGGTCCTAGTACTGAAAAGTCAGCTGTTTGCTATGTATATTATTATTCATTTATTAATGTTGATGAGCAGAATTTTGAAATTCAAATGTTATAAAGAGCATTGTTTGTAAATAACATAAATGTAAACACTACATATTACTAACTTTGTAAATATAACCTCGAAAATACAACTTTATAGTTAATACTTTTAATGATCAAAAGTCTAATTTCGCATTATGATAAAAAACGTTGTTCATCACTCGGAGCAAAAGTGTCTTTTTGATGCTTAATCGTTTTTAAAAACTCGGCTGCGCCTCGTTTTTAAAACACGATTGCGCACCAAAAAGACCCACTTTTGCTCCTAGTGATGAAAACTACTATTGAGACACCTTACGTAAGACACCGGTATATTGTATAAGCACTTTGTAAATGCACTGTATTATGTTTGGGAAAATTATTATTATTATTTATTTTACCTAAAGTTTCCGTGTACTTGGATGGAAATAGTTAGCAATAAATGATAATTTGGTACACGTTTTTTATAATTATTTGAAATAAAAAATATTATTTTCTGCTGTAATAAGTATAAATAACAAAGTAACTATCCTGCACAGACAGAGTTACCTTTCCGGTCATTTAGTTTAATCGTCAAAGCAATCAAAGGGCTTTGAAAACTAATTCTGTGCTCAGCCCCGGTCTCAACGACCCATAACATTAAAGATGGTAATTGGTTCGATAATTGGTTTTTAATCTGTGGCGTATTTTTAAAATTTCTTTTAAATTTTGTTATAAGGATAACAAGATTAAGAAAAATGGAAAATGCAAAGCATAAAAAAATTTCGTTGTGATAAATTTTAAACTAAATAAAATCTTTCAACTAAATTATACAAATTATTATTTTTACCAATTGAAATTGTAACCATTTTAATTACTCTCAGGTACCACCTTTCAAAACTAAACTTCATTTAATAAAAATAAATATTGCGAAATTTGTTTACCAGAAGTCATAAAATGCACCCACTGAGTACCAAACAATCATTAAACAATGTTAAATTCTTTACGTTGAATGTAAATTGAAAATATTTCCTGAAATTTTTTGTTGGAAAGATATGCTTAGTGAATAAATACAAACTCAACTATTACTAATATTTTCTTTCAGACCTTCTATTAATGTCTCTTGCCCAACCAGCTTCCAGCATCGACTGGCCAACTGGCCATGTGTACAATCAGAGGTAGCCCCAGTGGGCAAATAATTTGCCATTTCCACCAATTAGTGTACAGTACTGTGGGAGTGGGCGCGACTGCACAAATGAATTTATCTCTCGCCGTGGCGCGACCCTCCCTAATCTATTGATTGCTGACCGTCTGTTAATTGTTTTATGGGGGAACAGCTGAGACAATAACAGCTGATCAACCGATGACGTCATTATAGGTGGGGTAGAGAGATGTATAGCTTGTCTACGACCTTCTTTCATATATAACAAGCGTACTTGTTGCTCGAAATCGTGCCGTTTAATTTGGAGATTCATATATTTAATTAAAATGTTTAGTTCTAAATCATCGACACCCAACTAATCCAAAATTGAAATAATCATAAACTCCCAAAACTACACTTATTTACAGCAGTACATTTATGTTTAAAATGCTCACTCTAATCCCAATGTTATTCTATGGGCACATTTAAAATTTCAATAATGGATATCACCTTTATTTTAAGTCCGATTCTCATCAGTTTCTGTCTGAAACAACGCCAGACGACACCACAACACCAAACACAACTTGGAACTTTGTTGGAAATTGTAGGAGGAAAATCCCTTAGCATATAAAATAATTATAGATTGATCTTCACGGATTAAAAATCGTGTTTAATGCAGTTTTCAGTTATTATGCTTGGGTGGTTTTGGGTGATGCTCACCGTTAGAAGTGATAGTTAGGGCTTGGGTTTCAATGTTGTATTTTATGATGTGGTTTTGGAACGAGTTGTTATAACCAACAAATAAAAACTTATTGGTGAGTTGTTCTTAATAAAATATAAAAACTACTATTTTACTATTTTTCTATATTACTATTCTTCTGTTTTTCTCTTATTACTTTTATTAAAATATGTTGTTCAGTATTTTAAGAGAGAATTCAAACAATGTATTTATCTATATACAAGCATGTTTCTTTTCCTCCGTTTTTCTCAGCTTGTATGCATCGTAGAAGAAATCCACGAATATAGGTTTAAAGATGTACCCTGTAGATGAGCAGAACCCCATTATGCGAACCTCGATATATCGAACCTGAATTGGAAATTGAAAACTTCGAAATGTCAAGGGCATCAATATACCGAAGTTCGAGTTGCCATGGTGAATTTTGGCAGTCTTCGGTATATTGAGGTTCACGACAACCACCTGTTACCAATCTATCTTCTTATTTCTATAAGGGTTTCGTCTGTTACGTCCCTTTTTCTCAAGACCTACTGAACCGATTTTTAAGATTGAGGTGTCATTTTAAAGCTTAGGATATACCGCAGTGACGAATCGTAATTAAAAAGGTCTTATTGTTTCAGGCTTCGCCCCCCTTGCCTTTGATTTATTTCTAGAGGGCGCTTTAAAATGTTAACCAACTTTTATTGCAAGTTCTTTAATGTGAATTGTAATTTAACAGCTGATTAACTTCAGATGAATTTTAAAAGCCAAATAAATATAGTAAACAAAAATAGATCTCTGTCACTTCATAATCAACATTCACATACCGGTACTGTAGGTGAGTTTCACAAGTTTCATAAAATGCGCAATTTGCGCACGGGCCACCTCGTTTATATTAACAGGCATAGCAACAGAGGAATAAATGTGGGTTTACTGTGCTTAGATTACTTAAATTTTGCCATTGCATAGAAGGATAACTATTAAGTTATTTATAACCGCTTCCATGGAGTTTTTGTCACAAAATGATTGTCTGTACTCAGTATTCTTCACACTACCGCAGTATACGAGTTCAGATACACTTAAGCGTAAATTTTGTATAAATGGCTGTTGTATTAAAATTTTGTGGTCAGGAAACCATAAATTCCGTTTTGGTTAACCGGTAAATTCTTTTCTAACCAGCCAAATATATAGTTATAGTAGGTTACCACCCACAAAACACTAAAAAACCACCGGTAGGTAGCGCTCATGTTCCCAGGAAACAATCAACATGTTAATGCAAACGCGATAAACAAGAACAGTGCAGCGAACACTAAGACATATAGACACGAAAGGTTCATGAAAATAGTCCGATGGAAATCTTAAAAGCTGTTCCCCTCACTCTGAAATGTTGTCATCTGTGGTTGTGTTTACTATGTGTAATCCTACTTCCTACTTAATACTATAAATGTGAATGTCCTGTTGTTTGTTAGACTTTCACCCGAAAACTACGCAACCGATCTTCGTGAAACTTTGTACACATATTCTTGGAGTATCAGAAGTAACATAGGATACTTTATGGTTTTTTAAAATGATTTTTTATGAAAGGTTAAAAAGAATTGTATAAAAATATCAAAATCAATTTTATCTTTAATTATTGGTTGCTCGGAAACAAATTCAATGAAAATTTCTAATATTAGCGGATCTCTACTATAATGATCTCTGCTTATTTGTTAATGGCTACAATTCGAGCGAAGCTACGGGCAAAAGCTAGTATCGTATAAACAATTGTTTTTATCATTCTGCACGAAATCAGCCTGTTTTTTGTTTTCTCAACTGTACCAAAACCGATTCTTTATTGTCCTAGGACTGAAAAATCATCTGGAGCATTTTTTAGGTCCTAGTACTGAAAAGTCAGCTGTTTGCTATGTATATTATTATTAATTTATTAATGTTGAGGAGCAGAATTTTGAAATTCAAACGTTATAAAGAGCATTGTTTGTAAATAACATAAAATGTAAACACTGCATATTACTAACTTTGTAAATATAACCTCGAAAATACATCTTTACAGTTATAATTTTTAATGATCAAAAGTCTAATTTCGCATTAGTCATAATTTGCGCACCAAAAAGACCCACTTTTGCTCTTAGAGATGAAAACTACTATTCTGGATTGATTTTGCAACAATGCTTCAACTCCCATCGGGCTTTTTTCGTGAACTTTACTATAGGTGATTTTTGAACATTGTCTGTCAACGTGAAAAAAGTTCAATTATTCAATTAGTTGTAGTAGTGGGGAAACGCGGGAGTTGGGCCAGTTCAAGGTCACCCGAGCGATGACGTCATCGAGGTCAATGACCTCACCGATGACGTCATCGATGACGTCATAGATGACGCAATCGATGACGTCATCACCAATTACGTCATTCTGTGACGTCACACCCATGACGTTGCAGAAATGACGTGGCGATGACGTCATCACCCCTTACATCACCATTATGACGTCATCGATGTCACAAAGGTCAAGGCCACGCTGAAACCTAAAATTTTTTGGCACTTTTGCTGTTTCTCGCACTACTCTCCGAGTTTCAGTCCGGTTTCAATGACCTTGACGACTTGGAGCGAAAGTAGACGAGAAACAGCAAAGTGCCGAGGAAACTTAAAGTTTGCAACGTGACTCTGCCTAAACCGTCATGTGACACCGCTCGAGTGACCTTGAACCGATACAACTCCCGCGTTTCACCATTACTGCAACCGCGATGTGCACCCTACGACAGACACCGAGCGACTGGCTGTCCGGCCCCGCGCACTCTAGGTATATGGGAAGTGGTGGGGGAATTGCGATGACCCTGGGAAAGTTAAAAATGCCAAGTCAGGTAGCACTGTTTCGGTGCTACCTTAAATTTACATGTTAAAGTGTGATGACCTTGAGGTTGACTGTAAACTTGGGACTTAGGATTGTTTTTAAAGATGTATCTAAAGAATCTTCAGATTTGAGTCAACACTTAGAAAAATTTACTCTTAGTACAACAGTTTAATGTGTATTTGCCAGAATTTAAGTGTGGTGACCTTGAACTGCCCGAAATTGTCAGGAATTGGAGTAGCAACCGCGATGTGCACCCTACGACAGCCACCGAGCGACTGATCTTCAGACTCTGTGTACTCTAGGTATATCAGCTCAGGAGACTAAGACTCTAAACTGTCAGGAATGGGAGTAACTAACTGAACTTTGCAAGGAAAAGTCATTTCATCCAATATTTTAAACAAATCCTCCTCAGTAAAACTTATATTAGTCTGTTTGGTATAAAACTTAGGGTGTCCGCGCAACAATTTACGCCACTTGGCTAAAGTTGAAACCCGCTTGACCTTGAGCGGTGGACACTGAGCAACTATTAAAGACTTAACACGGCTAAGTTTCTTACCTAAACTGTCCTGCGACATGGTTTCCCTTCACAAAAGTCCGCAAAATACTGAGAGACTGTTGGTAGCGCATGAGTCAAGGGAAAAGTGGTGGGGGAAGGTCATAGTGGTGGGGGAAGGTGAGGTTGTACGCTGGAGTATCGCATCACTTAACCATGAGCTGTCCTACAGTCAATACACTGTTCTCTCGGCCCGAGGTGGCACTAGAAGAAACTTTACTGTACAGCTTAGGCTGTGAGGGGCAAGGAAGAAAAGTCAAAGTAGAAGTTCTGTTAAACTCTAAGGTGAAGAGCCGTATAAATAAAGTAATTGTAATCTTGCAATCCCCAATAACTCTAGAGAAATACCACTTTATAAAACGACACCTCACTCTTAGACAAAACGAATTGGAAATGGAAACGATCACAGTAAAATTAATCTAACATAAAATTTGGATGGGACACTCATGGCGATACCACGTGGCGTGCAAACGCCACCCTAAACATTACAAGTTAGGTTATTGAGCACCTCTGGTACGATAACCGACGTGCTAGAGTTAAAGTGTGATGACCTTGAGTCAAAACACAGAAATACTACAAGTCGATATTGTCCCAGAGTTAAAGTGTATTGACCTAGATTCAAAACTTGTAAAAATACTTACATGTATAGAGTTGGAGAACAGCGATGCTTACCGCATGCAAGCCTGAGACACACTGGCTGAGCACCGTCGTGTAACATAGGGACTCGACTATGGTGGGGGTACTGCCAATACTTAGAGTATAAGTATAGTGGGTGACTTTGAACCAGACTTAGAGTAGAAGTGTAGTCGGTGACCTTGAACCACCCCCGAGGGGCGAACCCCCCCCCCCGTCTCCATTTTTTGGGGGGCGGACCCCCCCCCCGAGGGGCGGACACCCCCCCCCCCGGTCTCCATTTTTTGGGGGGCGGAACCCCCCCCGAGGGGCGGACCCCCCCCCGGTCTCCATTTTTTGGGGGGCGGGACCCCCCCCCCCGAGGGCGGACCCCCCCCCGAGGGCGGACCCTCCCCCCCGGTCTCCATTTTTTGGGGGCGGAACCCCCCCCCCCGAGGGCGGACCCCCCCCCTCCCCAAGGGGCGAGCCCCGCCCCCGCCCCATGCCGGTCGCCTCCGCCCCATGACGTAGTGACGTGAGGCGACCGGTGGGGATATAAGGCGGCCCGGCCACAGCCGCCTCGCAGTCCGCTCCCGAGCGTTGAACGTGAACGATCGGGACGGACCGCTATGGGCATCACTAAACACTGAAAGGCGCCTTCACTGTTTAGCGAAGTCTAATGTAACTTTAAGACTTTTATTAGTTTTAAGACTTGTATTAGTTTTAAGACTTGTATTAGTTTTAAGATTTGTATTAGTGTTAAGACTTGTATTATTTCTAAGATATTGCGCTTGCGTTCTGGTGTTAAGAATTGTTTTATACTTGTAACCTATGTGTTTAATGTGTTTAATGTGTATAAGCTTGTTCCAGCATTTACCATGTTGAGCTCAACTCATCCCGTAAGTGTATTATATTACAGAATAAGTACTCCCCCTTGAGCTTGTTTCACAGCTCAAATTAAATTTAAATTCAGGGAACGGGAGTAGGCCCCCGTGTAAAATCATTTCATACCAACGTTAGCATGGGTCCTCTCAGGCATGCAAAATTGCGGCTGGGTTGGGAGCCGGTCCGTTTGTACGCTGGCAGGCAAAATTGCGGCGGCCTCTGCACTCGGGCCGAGGACGTAAGCCACAAGGGTTGTCCTCAACCTCTCTCAAAATTATGTAAATGAAACTTTGTTAGCTATTTGAGTTTTTGTCCCCAAACTTATTCTGTAATACTTCTTTATATGTGTTTATTTATTAATTTATTCTGGGTTATATTTATTTAATATGTATACGCTTGTTTTAGCACTCCCCCTTGAGCTTTTTTCACAGCTCAAATTAAATTTTAATTTAGGGAACGGGAGTAGGCCCCCGTGTAAAATCATTTTATACCAACGTTAGCATGGGTCCTCTCAGGCATGCAAATTGCGGCTGGGTTGGGAACCGGTCCGTTTGTACGCTGGCAGGCAAAATTGCGGCGGCCTCTGCACTCGGGCCGAGGACGTAAGCCACAAGGGTTGTCCTCAACCTCTCTCAAAATTATGTAAATGAAACTTTGTTAGCTATTTGAGTTTTTGTCCCCAAACTTATTCTGTAATACTTCTTTATATGTGTTTATTTATTAATTTATTCTGTGTTATATTTATTTAATATGTATACGCTTGTTTTAGCACTCCCCCTTGAGCTTTTTTCACAGCTCAAATTAAATTTTAATTTAGGGAACGGGAGTAGGCCCCCGTGTAAAATCATTTTATACCAACGTTAGCATGGGTCCTCTCAGGCATGCAAATTGCGGCTGGGTTGGGAACCGGTCCGTTTGTACGCTGGCAGGCAAAATTGCGGCGGCCTCTGCACTCGGACCGAGGACGTAAGCCACTAGGGCTGTCCTCAACCTCTGTTTCCCTTCTGGAAACTCAAAATTATGTAAATGAATTTTTGTTAGATATTTGTGTTTGTGTCCCCAAGGCCCCCGAACATTCGTTGTTCGCCATGGATGTACGGGGGCCGAAATTTTTTAATGTTCGTGTGGCCTTGACCTAGTAACGAGTCATAAAAAATTATTGCATTGCTAAACTTAAATATTAAAAATAGGGAATGGGAGTAGGTCCCCGTGTAAAATCATTTTATACCAACGTTAGCATGGGTCCTCTCAGGCATGCAAAATTGCGGCTGGGTTGGGAACCGGTCTGTTTGTACGATGGCAGGCAAAATTGCGGCGGCCTCTGCACTCAGGCCGAGGACGTAAGCCACTAGGGCTGTCCTCAACCTCTCTCAAAATTATGTAAATGACTTTTGTTAGCTATTGAAAAAGTTATTTGTTAGCAATGCAGTAAATGCTTTTATGCGTGGTGAAGGTCAGACAACATTGGATGTTTGCTGTTGTCATAGTTGGGTCTCTTCGGAGGCTTCAGCGATGACAACCTAAAATGCCCCAGGTGGGGCTTTTTTTAAAGTTTTTTCATGACCTTGACCTAAATACAGTAGTTTTCAAAATTCTTAATGTTAGGTATTACTAACATACAAGTCTGCTGTTGTCCATAGTTGGGTCTCTTAGGAGGCTACAGCGATGGCAACCTAAATGCCCCAGGCGGGGCTATATTTTTTAAAGTTTCTCCGTGACCTTGACCTAATATAGTAAAGACTGCCCCTGCCCCCCCCCCCCTGCGCCCCCGCCCCCGCCCCCGCCCCCGCCCCTGCGCCCCCCCGCCTACACCTCCACCCCTACAACCTCCGCCCCCACCCCTCCCTTTTTTGGACTTAGAATATTTTCGTAGATGTAAACGAAGTACCTCCAGGTTTAACCAATACTTAAAAATTTACTGTTGGTATATTGGTGTAGCAGTTCGATGGTTCGCTAGAGTTAAAGTCCACTGACCTAGAGGTTGAAGGTGACCTTGGAGTGAGACAAGAAGTGATCATCCGTTACGAATAGAACTTGCAATGGTTGCAGTACAGACCGCATTTGTTATTAAAAACCATCACAGGTAGTAAAAAACATGATTATTTCGTGACACCAGCCATAATACTACATGTTTATGAATATTAGAGTGCAGTCAGTATTTCAGAAACACTTTATAAAATAAATGTGTTTAAATCCTGTTTTTTAAACAATTTATTGAATATAAACCTTATTTAATTAACTTAATGGTTGTTGATATATTTATTTAAAGTGTTTTTGTAAGTTGATCTTAATCCAAAGTTTTCCATCGGTGTCCTTGACTATAGTCCACTTTTCCCCCCACCCCTTCATTGCCGTTATAAAAGGGCGCGGGCAAGTGTGCCGCTCATTATTGCGTGGACATTCACCGAGTGCACACTCAAAGCCAAACTGTAAAAAATGGCCCTTTGCGATATTTGTGGTGAGTTTTTCCAAGACGAAGATATCTTAGTTTTACACCGAGAATTGCATCATGAAGGGGACAGAAAAGAAGAGATTGTAGTAAGTGAAGAAGACTTGGATGCGATTGATCGGTTTTTGGAAAACTATTAGAAGCAGATGGACGACTGGGATAGCTATCTACAGTTACACCGAAAATTGCATCATGAAGAGGACAGAAAATAAGAGATTGTAGTAAGTGAAGAAGACTTGGATGCGATTGATCGGTTTTTGGAAAACTATCAGAAGCAGATGGACGACTGGATAGCTATCTACAGTTACACCGAGAATTGCATCATGAAGAGGACAGAAAAGAAGAGATTGTAGTAAGTGAAGAAGACTTGGATGCGATTGATCGGTTTTTGGAAAACCCCCAGAAGCAGATGGACGACTGGGCTAGCTATCTACAGTTAATGCAAAGAAGAAGACCAAGTGTTATTCAATTTGCCGGTGCTGGACCATCTACAGCTGGAGGATTTATTCAAGAAGAGGAAATGGAAGAAGATACGGAAGAAGAAGTGGAAGATGTAAGACAACTGCGTACCCAAGAAGAGGATATGGTAGAAGAGGATACAGAAGAAGTGGAAAATATAAGACAACTGCGCACCACAGCCTTGCCAGGACCAGTTGTAACTCATTTCAAAATTAATAACGTGCAATTAGAATTGGAAAATTTTATAACTCAAGCTAAAAAACTAGTTGTAAAACATTGACGGAAGAATTGGCAAGATGAACTTTATTAAATTTGGATTGGTGTTGGAGGCTATGGTTTACTAATACCAATGGTGAAAACTCACCAAGAGCATTCATTGCTAAAAACCGAACCCTTACAACCACATCTGATATCAACGAAATTTTAGAAGAATGTTTGGTTGAACTGCTAGTGAAACTTCAAGAACATGAAGGAAGAGGATCCGGCTGGACGCTGTCATCAATTGAAGGTATGGATGTGAGGGTTCACAAGCATGGATATGGTATGAGGGGTAGCAGTTTTATCCTTCTACCAAAGAAGATCCGAAACACTAGATCATGCATCAATGTAAAAAATGACGATAATGAATGTTTCCGGTATGCAATGTTAGCAAAATATGTGAAAGACCATACCTGTAGACCTAGCATAGCATACGAAGCTGTTCAACACCGCTATAACTTTCGAGGTATGTCGTATCCTGTTAGTGTTAATGATATTGCTAAATTTGAAAGACAAAACCCAGGAGTTTCAGTTAATCTGTTTGGCTTAGACGAATCAAATAATGTATATCCGCTACGAGTTACAAAACTGAATGTCAAAATCATACAGATTTGTTACTATTAACCAAAGGTGAGATTTCGCATTATGTTTATATCAAGAACTTTGAATTTTTGGTTGTACGACAAGTGTCAAAACAAAATCGTAAGATAACAGTATGCAAGAGATGCTTTTGTTTTACATGTAAGGAATTCAGACGTGGAGGATCGGAGTGGTTGTCGGAACACCAGCGGCTTTGTAATGACAATTATGAAGTGAAGATTAGTCTGCCACCGCCATCTAGAGCATTTGTCCAGTTCAATAAAACAGTTCACCAATACCGGATTCCACTAGTTATCTACGCTGACTTTGAATCCACGTTAGTGCCGCAGGAACTTCCGGATGGTGAAGTAACTAGAAGAACCAAATATCAACTGCATCAACCTAACAGTTTTTGCTTATTGGTGAAATCTACTTTACCTGAAGAACAATTGCAAGACTATGGCTTAACATCCACTCCGATACTCTACCGTGGGGAAGAAGCTGCTAAGTATTTTGTAGACCAGTTGTATGACATTGCTGAAAAGGCGGAACGCTTATATGGTAATGTTTTACCCATGGAACCTTTGAACCAAAATCAACAAGAAGAATACATTTCAGCAACAAGATGTTATCTATGCAAGAAGAGCTTCAGTGAAGAAAATCAAAAAGTAAGAGATCACGATCACCTGACAGGGTTATACAGAGGACCTGCTTGTAATTCATGCAATATAAATTACAAACTGCCAAACTTTATCCCAGTCGTGTTACACAATCTTAGCGGCTATGACTCCCACTTTATTATCCCAGAGTTAGGACGAAATGATGGAAAAATTGAAGTATTAGCTGAAACATTGGAGAAGTACATCAGTTTCTCAAAAACAGTAGGTAAAATTAAACTTCGCTTCGTAGACTCTTATAGATTTATGTCATCTAGTTTGAGCAAATTGTCTGAGAACCTAAGAAGAGAAGATCTAAAAGAAACCAGCAAAATTGTACCTGAAGATAAATTGGACTTAGTAATGCGTAAAGGAGTGTTCCCCTATGATTACATAACTTCTGCAGAAAAATTTGAAGAAACCAGTCTGCCACCGATTGAAGCCTTCAATAGCAAGTTAAATGAAAGTGCAATCACCGTTGAAGACTACAATCATGCTTGTAATGTTTGGAACCAACTAAACATTCAAACCTTAGGGGAATATTCCGACTTTTACATAAAATTGGACGTAACTCTGCTGTGCGATGTGATGGAAGAATTTCGAAACACCTGCTTCTCCGCCTATGGACTGGACCCTCTACACTCGTACACATATCCAGGATTAGCATGGCAAGCTATGCTAAAGTCAACCAACTGTCGATTGGAACTTCTAACAGATATTGATATGGTGCTCATGATAGAATCTGGTGTACGGGGCGGTTTGACACAAGCTGTAACACGTCATGTCAAAGCTAACAACAAGTACATCCCAGGCTTCGACGAGAGACAACCATCGGTCTACCTAGGCTACTTTGACGCAAACAACCTTTATGGTTGGGCAATGTCAAATCCGCTTCCCAACGCTGACTTCAAATGGATCGACCCGGCCACCATCGGTGACATCTCACAGATTCCAAAGAATGGTGCAAAAGGCTATATTTTGGACTGTGATTTCGAATATCCGGAGCACCTTCATGACCATCACTACGACTTGCCTCTCCTAGCCAAGACTGAAGTTTCACCGACAGGAAGATGGCCGAAATTGATGATGACGTTGGAGAATAAAGATCGGTATGTGGCTCACTACTGGGTAGTTCAACAAGCTCTTGAATTGGGTCTACGTGTAGTGAGAATTCATAGAGCAATTGAATTCACCCAGTCTTGTTGGTTGAAACCATATATTGATTCCAACACTACAAGAAGAGCAGCAGCAACATCAGCATTTGAAAAGGACTTTTACAAATTGATGAACAACGCCATCTTCGGGAAGACCTTAGAAAACAAAAGAAAACACAAGATTTTAAAATTAGTAAGTGATCCTAAGAAATTGGAGAAATAAGTGCAAAAACCAAATTTTGGAACATCCATGAGTATAAACGAAGATCTAGTTGCCGTCAGTATGAAGAAAACAACAATAGTGATGGATCGTCCGTTATACATTGGAATGTCGATTTTGGATATAAGTAAAACTCTGATGTATGATTTCCACTACAACAAAATGGTTAAACACTACGGAAGAGACAACATTGGAGTTGCATACATGGATACCGACGCGTTTATCTACTGGATAAAGACTTTGGACATGTATGAAGACATAAGGAGTTTCCCATACAAAGACGATTTTGACTTCTCTGACTATCCGAAGAACCATCCGAATTACAATGAAAAGAATAAAAAAGTAATCGGAAAATTTAAAGATGAAGCAAATGGAATGCCTTTGGAGGAAATAGTTGCGCTAATGTCCAAACTATATTCCTTCAAGATGTATAAGGAAAATGACATACCGACAGTGAAGAAAGCTAAAGGAGTCAAAACATCGTACTTGAAGAAACATGTGACATTTGACCATTACAAGACTTGTTTGTTTGAAGATTCTATAATGTCTGCAACGTTCAACACTATCAGAAGCTTTAAACATGAGGTCTACAGTGTCACTGAAGTTAAAAGAGCACTATCAGCTCGAGATGATAAAAGGCATATTATGCCGGATAAAATTCACACTCTTCCTTTCGGCCACTACTCTCTAAACCCTATCGACTAATAACCTATTCTTCGTCCTTCTACAACTTCGACCTTATTCCTTTCTCCTCCCGTAAAAAAATGGGGAACACGGCAAGTCAAACGCCGTGTTCCCCATTTTTTTACACAAGTTTGGATGACCTTGACCTATATAAATGATGTGAATATTTAAGACAACATTCATTGTGATTATACATGTGATACATGAAACATTTAAACCTGCAATATGAAGGACTTGAAGCAAGAAATTGTCAACGAACTTCATAAACCTGCAAGAAGAAAGTTCCCACGAAGAAATACAGTGATAAAAGGAAGAAATGATTTTTATCAAGCGGAATCAATCGAAATGATTCCTTATAGTAAACAAAATAGAGGATTTAAATACATATTGACTATTATTAATTGTTTTTCAAAAATGGCAGATGCTTTACCACTAAAAGATAAAAGTGGCAAAAGTGTTACAAAAGCAATGGAAACAGCTATACAAAGAGACAAACATACTATAAAGCATTTACAAACCGATGATGGAAAAGAATATTTCAATAAGGAATTTGCAAATTTAATGAAGAAACACAACATTAACCATTACTCAACCAATTCAGAGGTAAAAGCATCAATAATTGAAAGATTCAACAGAACTTTAAAAGGTGCGATGTATAAGATGTTTTCCAACAGAGGATCGCACGTATGGATTGATATGTTACCAAAACTTATAAACGATTACAATAACAAGTTTCATAGAACTATCGGTATGAAACCAAGCCAGGTTACTAATAAAAATGAAAAACTTGTATTAAACCGTATAAAAATGAATACTAAAACAAAAGTTGAAAAACTAAAGCCTAAAAGGTTTAATGTTGGTGATAAAGTCCGAATAAGCAAATACAAAGGTGTATTCAGTAAAAGATATCTTCCGAACTGGACAAATGAGGTATTTACCGTATTTAAAGTGCAACCTACAGTACCAGAAACTTACATTTTAAAAGATAATAAAGGACAATTGCTTGAAGGAGGGTTTTATGGACATGAAATGTTAAAATCAACAGTAGGTGATGTATATCTAGTTGAAAAGGTGTTGCAACGGAAAAAAGATATGGTTAAAGTACGATGGTTAGGGTTTAATAAGACGGAAGATTCTTGGATACCTAAAAAGGATCTAATATAACGATAGAGAATCATTTTGGGTTGAACCATTACAAAGGATGGAGATAATACCGCAAAAAGACAATTTTACTATTAATAATATAGATGAACTCACAGTGGATGGTTCTCAATTTAACACTGGGAAACACGGTGTTTTGTTGCCAAACACGGTGCGTTGTCTGGTTACTGGTCCTTCCAATTGTGGAAAAACAAATGTAGTATTCAATTTGATTACAAACCCTAAAGGATTACGTTTTAATAATTTATATGTATTTTCAAAGTCACTACAACAACCAAAATCTCAGTTATTGGAACAAATACTCAATAATGTGCCTAAAGTTAAATATTTTAAATTTAACGCAAGCGAGAGTGTCATGCAACCGCAATAGGTTAAACCATTCTCAGTATTCATATTTGACGATGTATCTTGTGAAAATCAAAATACAATAAGGAATTACTTCGCCATGGGTCGACATAACAACATAGATAGCATTTATAGTGGTCAAACTTACAGCAAAATACCGAAACAGCTCATTAGAGACAATGCAAACATGTTAATTGTATTTAAACAGGATGAAACCAACCTAAAACACATATATTATGACCATGTAAGTGCGGATATGCCATTTGAACGATTTAAAGAGTTGTGTGGAAAGGCTTGGGGTGAAAAGTATGGGTTTTTAACAATTATGAAGGAACAACCGCTAAACAATGGTCGATACAGGATAGGATTTGACAAATTTATACTAATACGCTGATCATGATGTAAAACATTCATTGTTGTACAACACGTCTTGCTACAAACATGGTTAACCAAGAAAAGTTAATAAAGGAAATAAAATCACTTAGTGATTCTATTCGGGATAAAAACAGAGCATTAAAATTAGGTATTAGCGAAAGGGAGAAATTCCTTGAATCTACTTTTAAACCTATTACTGAACCCTTGAAACAATTAAACAAAAAATTTGCTAAACCCGTTTTGGAAGGAGATGCAATTGCACCTATTACAAAGTTTGGAAGAGAAAATGTAAAATCAGAAGATTTTAGTGATGAAGACCCGGAATCCTCTACATATAGTGGTTTTACCGGTGGAGAACCCGAAAGAGAGCTAGAATCACCAGACTATAGTGGTATAAGAGAATTATATGAAGTAAAAGCTGAAAGAAGACATGAAGATGTATCAACTGCTAGTGAAGAGGAAAAAGAAGAAGAAGCCAGGGAAGGTCCGTCAAACATAAGCTTGTTGGGTGAAAACATTCATAACAAAGGACCTTTAGGAAGGAAATACATGATAAAAATGTTAGCTGGAATAAATCCTAATAAAAACTACCATAGTTATGGAGTAAGGTTAACAGAAGAAGGTTTAATGGTTGGTAATAGTCCGGTAAACATTGATGAACATGATGATATTATTGTTGGTAATCAAAGATATAAGGGCACAAGGGGATTATTTGAATTATTATTTGAAAAAAAATCCTTTAGAATTGTTAGTTAAAGAAGAAGACATGGAAGCATATAAACAGATTTTGGAACACACCAATGCATACAGGAGAAAATATTTAGCTGACCAACCAGTTTTTAGATCTAGGTCTTTAAAATATAGAGAATTTGTATCCAAGTTAATACCAACAACGAGAAGACAACCAATGCCGATAATGCCAAGAAAACCTGTAAAACGAAGGTTTGTGTCATCCATTTTGGATATAAGTGCTGCAGAACCAAGAAAAAGAAACAAATCTGTTACAGGTACAGGTTTAATGAAGAAACTATATAACACAAATGTGATTTATTACAATAATATCAATAAATTGGTGGATAGAATGAAACTAATACATGAAGCTAAAGAAGCGGGTCATACTGGATTGGAAAACGAATGGGTGGCTTTAGTGGATGAACTCCGAAACCGTGGGGTAATCTCATAAAAATGCGTTACTCCCTAGATTACTATTCAGTTGCACCATGAGTGTCGACAAGTTCGGACGTTACTCCTCGGATGGGTTATATTATGCGAATAGTTTCAAAAGAAGTGCTGGTTTACCACAAACACCTGATGGAGATTATGATATGAGTAATAAAAGGTTAAAAAACATAAAAGATCCTACGGATGAAAACGATGCAATAAATTTAAAAATATTAAAGGAAAAGATATCGCCAACATTAAGACTACAAAATAACACATATGACGCAGAAGATCATAGAATTATCAACGTTGGTAAACCAAATCAAAACGGTGATGCAATAAACAAAGGTTATTTGTCATCTGAATTAAAAAATACGTTAAAATTCAATGGGAAAACGTATAGTGCTAACAATAAACGTATATCCAACGTAGATGACCCTAAAGATGCAAAAGACAGCGTAAATAGACGCTATCTACATTCCTTGATACCTGAAAAGACAAAAGATGGATTTTCTTTTTATAAATTTGTTATTAACGATATAGGTTATCCAAAAAATGAAAATGATGCTGTAAATATCAAATATATAAAAGATCATTGTGTCATACGTGATGTGGGAGTTATCGATTGTCTTGGCAATTGTTTGGCGAATGTAAAAGATGGTTCAGCACCATCAGATGGTGCAACAGTGGGTCAAATGAAAGAGACTTTAAAACAAGAAACAACTGGATTTGTAAAACAAGACCAAGTGGTATCACGGCAGGGGCATGTGTTTGTACAGGGAAATGAAAAGTTTACATTACTTGAACAAAACAATAATGTTTGGGATGGTAAAGGAAAGAAATTAACAAATGTAGGTATGGCTGTAGATTTATTTGATGTTCCAATTGTAGCACAAACTATATATTCTAATCCATATATTGATGATCCTTACATATGTAGGTTTAAAAAAATACGTAATGAATCTCCTGGTACCAACGATTTCGATTGTGTTGTAGTTAGTCAATCTTTGATATTAGATAAACCAACTGGTGATATTTTTAATGCAAATGATAAGAAAATAGGTAATTTAAAACAGGGCATTGATCCAAATGATGCTGCAACTGTAGGACAGGCTATCACAACATCACAAATGGATAGTAAAGTGTATACTTGTAATAATAAACGTATAACAGATCTTAAAGACCCTGAACATGTGGATAATGCCGTCACTGTTAATTTTCTTGTTAAAGTTTTAGGAAATGCATTATTTGATATATACAATCTTATTGCAACCCGTACACATCTTAGTTTGGTGTCTGAATCCGAGAGAGGTAATTGGATTAAACGGGAAATTTTTAATAAATACTTTACTAACCCTAATACGCAAAAGTTTAGATCATCAGATTGGGGTGATATTGATATTTAATTAAATAACCCAATAAATGACTTCATTATGTGCAACCTGTCATAGAGGTAACACATAGGTTACGCTTTTCGAATATAAAAGACAATCATGGCATTTCATTACACCAGTCCATATCGAGACACTATACGGAAAGGAGGCGGTATCACGTCCACAGCGGTTTCTCTGTTAAGTAAAGCTTTAAATCGTATTCCAGTAGGATCTATCGTAAACAGAGCAATAGACGCTTTACCATACGAATTTCACATACCGGGAGGTTATCAGTATTGCGGACCAGGAACTAAATTGCAAAAACGACTGGAAAGAGGTGATCCAGGCATAAATAAGTTAGATCAGGCTTGTAAAGAACACGATATCGCATATTCCACATTTACCGATTCAAAAAATAGGTCAATCGCTGATAAAAAGATAGCAAATATAGCTTGGCAACGAGTAAAGTCTAGTGACGCTAGTATTGCGGAAAAAGCAGCAGCTTTAGCGGTAACAGCAGGTATGAAGGCTAAAACAGCGGTAGGAGGTGGAAAAAGAAGGGGTAGGAATAAAAAAGGATCAACCATGAAGAAACATGGTGGTAATATTAGACTAAAAAGACGTTCTAAGAAGAAAAATAATAAAAAACCGACAATATGGTCAATGATAAAAAACGGGGCAGGTCTATACCTAAGACCGTATCGTGCATATTAAATAAAAGAAATCAATTAGTTATACCACATAAAGCATTGACTAATGTTGAATTATTCAGATATATTTCCTGTTTAAAAATACCATTTTTTCGCGGAGTATTCATGAAGGACAGTTTACCAAAGAAAATATGGAAAAATGAGACTGGAATCGTAAATTTGGATAATACTGAAGGGCCCGGCACCCATTGGGTGTGTTATAAGAAACTGAATAGCAATGTATATTATTTTGATAGTTTCGGTAATAACCTGCCACCACCAAAAGAACTTCAAGATTACTTTAAATCTGCTAAAAACATATATTACAACTATAAAAGAGAACAACCTGATAACACATTAATATGCGGTCATTTATGTTTGGAATTCCTAGCTAAAAGTATCAGTCACTATTGAGATGTCTTCCTATACGGTATCATTAACAGGAAAATCGTCCACTTTACGAAGTATCCTTTTTCCAGCGTTACGCTTGCAAAAAGGAAGATTTTGGGAGGCGGCACTATTGGATTTTACAACTTACAACTCTATTCCCAATGTTACGGAAGGTAAAAATAACTTATTGCATTATTATAAAGGAAAAGATGCCAGTGGGAAATTTACAGACTTACAAGAGTGCAGGTTACCCACAGGATCCTATGAAATTGATCATATAAATGAATTTTTGCAAACTAAAATGGGAAAAGACAATATAACATTAAAAGGTAATAATAATACGATGAAAGCTGAAATTACTTACAAATATTATATAGATTTTACTCAACCAAACTCAATTGGTGATTTATTAGGATTTCCCAAAGATGGAGCAATTTTAGAACCAAATCAAACACATTCCGGTAAACAAACTGTAACAATATTAAAAGTCAATAGTATAGACATAACTTGTAACATTATACAAGGAGCTTACAGAGATGGAGCAAATACCCATATAATACATACTTTTTACCCGAGTGTACCACCTGGATTTAAAATTGTTGAACAACCACAAAACCTGGTATATCTACCGTTGAACACCACTTTCATTTCAGACATCGTGTTGAACGTATTGGATCAAGACGGTAACTTGATAGATTTCCGAGAAGAGCCTATTACGGTTAGATTACATTTAAAATCGACACTTTAATACAAAATCATGGGTTTAACATTTAAAAGCGAACAACCTACGGGAAACCACATTAGTAGCTCTTCAGCTGTGGAGGAGTTAACACGTGAGAACATTCGTTTCTTAGAGAGAATTGGATTACAATTAACC
The DNA here is from genome assembly GCA_030545055.2 of Neoaliturus tenellus. Taxonomy (NCBI): domain Eukaryota; kingdom Metazoa; phylum Arthropoda; class Insecta; order Hemiptera; family Cicadellidae; genus Neoaliturus; species Neoaliturus tenellus. Next base: position 47,447,713 of record CM061532.1, on the reverse strand, counting down.
GATTATGGATATACTGGATATAGCGCAGGGTCCAACATTAGACGAAACCATATGGGAAAAAGAATATCACACCCACAACCCTTACACTTCATCAAAATTAAACAATAACGATGAAATTCGTATTCCCATACAAAATCAAGACATTTACACACTACCATGTGAAAGTTACTTGTATATTGAAGGAAAAGTTACTAAAAAGGATGGTACTACTACTGGTACAACAGTTCCATTTATAAATAATCCCATGGCTTTCCTGTTTGATGAAATTAGATATGAAATATCAGGTGTAACAGTTGATTCCACTAAAAAAGTAGGTATTGCAACAACTTTAAAGGGATTAACATCTATATCACCTAATGAAACCAATTTAATACAACCTGCAGGATGGGTTTTACCTGCAAAAGACACAATCACTCCAGATACAAATGGAAATTTTGATTTTCATATTCCATTACGTTTGTTGCTTGGTTTTGCTGAAGATTATAGAAAAATTATATTAAATGTTAAACAAGAATTAGTTTTGTTGAGATCTTCTAACGATAAAGACATTATTAAAGCTCCAGACGGTACAACAGATGCAACTTTAGAATGGAAATTAACATTAGACAAAATTGTATGGAGAGTTCCGCATGTTAAATTAGCTGACGAGCATAGAATGCTACTATTAAGAAAGTTAAAGGCTGATCGTGATATTGTAATTCCTTTTAGAAGTTGGGAATTTCATGAACATCCCAGCTTGCCAGCTACGGATCGTCACACTTGGACTGTTAAAACATCTAATTATGTGGAACCAGCTAGGTATATTATATTTGGTTTACAAACAGGCAGAAGAGACACCATCACCAAACATGCAGGCCAATTTGATCATTGCAACTTAAAAAATATTAAAGTTTATTTAAATTCACAATTTTTTCCATACGATAATTTAAATGTGTCATTCGCTAATAAAAAGTACAGCATATTGTACGATATGTATGCAAGATTCTAAAGTTCATATTACAGTAAAACAAATGCACCTTTACTATCACCAGAAAAATACTTAGATGGTTACCGTATAGTTGTAATCGATTGTTCTAAACAAAATGAATCGGTAAAATCATCAAGTGTGGATATAAAAATAGAAATGGAATTCAACGCGGCTATACCGGCTAATACAACTGCATACTGTTTAATTCTACATGATAAAATCGTAACATACACACCTTTAACTGGAATTGTTAAAAATTTATTGTAAAAACCCGGTTTTGTTACATTCCAATGCATTCCGCGAGTATAAAAGCAGAGCGTTCAGGTCGCTCCTCATCAGTTTGTTGCCTGTTGTTGTATGGGTAGCGTCGTATTCAATATGGCTTCTCCTAGTGGTACACCAGAAAATGTAGTAGATATTGAGAAGGAGATATCCGACTTTTTAAATCTTCAAGGTCAACCGGAAGGAGATGAACACAACCCTTGCGGACAACTACACGCCAGTAATAATGTTGAGGAAAAAGGTAAAAGAAGAAAGAATGTACAGAAGAGGAAAAGGGATATTGAAGATAATATTTCTCCTAACATATTGAGTGAGGTATTCTTGCGAATATTTTATCCAATTTCATCCAGTTTGGACAAAAGTGTTTTAATTGGGGTTATGAAATCGACGGATTATTCACCTACTGTAATTTTAACTCATGGGCCCAAAATGATTTTGTTTACGGACACTGCTTGGGAATCGTTTATGAAACACTTGCATCTGCTAGAATGCTATTTAAGTAGTAACATGTTTGGAAGAAAGACAAGAGTAGGCCTTTTGGATTCAAATGTGGAAATCGATATTGTTAAACATCGTGGTGATCATCAGTTGCGGTTTAGAGGCACAACAAGACATGATAACAAGATTCAACTTAATCGAGAAGAGTTTTTTATTCTAACTTGTGCAACTGAACCAATAACAAGATACTTGAGACAACTGGTGTTTTCAAGTTCGATTATTAAAGATTATCTGGAAGACACTTTGGACAAACAACCGGACGCACCTATATTGTACGGGCCTGTGGATACTTCTATATTCAATAGGGTTCCTCATGAAGTACAAATGTGGAGACAATTGGAAAAGTACGCTCAACTACATAAGAAATCAGTAAAACATCAAGAAGAGAAAGAAGAAGGAGGAGAAGAATCAAGTGTTAGTGATGAAAGTGAAAACAAGGAAAATGTAAAGCATGGAAACTTAAATGACAATCAACTACACAGCAATGGTTAATTTTTAAAACAATATCAAACACTTTGTGGGGTTAGGCCTACCGGGGACGGTGCCCACGTTAAATATACACCAACACGCCAACAACTGTACGGCCTGGTATAAAAGTCGTACCTACCGTGGTGTGGAAATCAGTTGGCGTTTGGACTTCGTCATGAGCAGATGGGTGACCTTCACAATGGACAAGGAAGAAGAACAAGTAAAGTCCAAACCTGGTATAATTGAGTTCCAAGCGTTTCGGGGTAATGATGATAGATTTAGCATAAAAGAACTTGTGTTTTTCGACATCAATACAAGTGTTCCATATACACTTTTGTTCAAACCACCATGTTCTTATTCATCTTTAACTAGCAAAGCCGCTAATACCAACAGGTGGATTTCAAAATATTTCCATCATATCGATTGGTATGATGGTTTTGCAAGTTACACGGACTTGTATCACATCATGCATCAGTTTTCAAACAGGTTTACCGATATTTACACAAAAGGACTGGAAAAGAAGAGATGGATCGAAGAATTTACTCATGTTCCGGTTAATGATGTGGAATTGGATAAAAACTACAAGTATACAATGGAAAATGTTTGTATTTGTACTAAAAGTCCAGAACATGAAAAAGATAGACATTGCGCTTTAAAAAACGTCTATAAACTCGCATCTTACCTTCAAAGTGGGGAAGTGGGGAGTGGTGGGAGTAATGGGGATTATATAAGTGAGGAGCAGACCAGGACCTGGCATGAGTATCACTCGAGATTCCGAGACGACAACATCTCCCAGCAAGAAGACGAAGAAGACGATCTATAAATCGACCATGGCATCTCACCAGTTCCTGCAAACTTTGGTTGAGCAGTTCAATGCTCACTCCAAGTCTACCATACTACCTGTCAAGAAGTGTTCCGAACTTAAAGACGAGAAGCACTACATTATCCATGCCATGAAGAAGATGGAGACTACAGTTGGAGAGGCCATCTGCTGCAGTCTTAGCGAGGCACCGTTCACTCCGGGGGATGAGCCCAAGTTCCAAGTCTACCTGCCAAAACGGTTCGTCCATCTCCTCCAGAACGAGGATCTGCGCTCCATCCAACCCGGATGTCTCTACCTGGTTTCCCACGGTTGCACGGGTAGCAATTCCACCGAGTTGACCATCCACATCACCGACAAGCAGCAGTGTTAGATTTAAGTTTTACTGTTGTACATATGTTATTGTAATTTTTTATAAATAAATGATTAAAAAAACAAAAAAATAAAGAATAAAAAATGCAACATATCAATATGTTAAGTTTGTCACATATTGTTATGTTGCATTTTTTTTAAACTTCGCGGGTGACCTTGACCTTTGACCTTTGCATTTCACAGTTACCCCCACCACCACGGACTACTAGCCATCTTCTTTTAGAACACGATTTGGATGACCTTGGGATTTCCCCCACTACTCTGCTATACCAGCATTGCCGTCTGCAACAGATGTCATTCCTCCTCCAACAACCATGGCGGACACACTTGCTTGCGATGCCATGTCTTCCACCGAAGATGTACCTACTACAAGTTGGAAATTGACAATAGACGACGTGCATTATTTAGAAACCATCTGTGATTGGATGAAGTCTATTCTCCTTGACAACCCGGGAATAAAGCTCAATGTCAATTTAGATTATGATTGGTCTGAAATTATAATGCAGCAAGACAATCAAGAATCAGATCACAGTGGAGGTCAACAATCACCACAGTATTTGTCAAATTTACCATTGTCATCCATATATCCTACGGACGAGATGGAAAGGGAAGAAAAGGATCATGGGGTTTAGAGTTTCTTATTTTTTAAAACCCAATTTGGATGACCTTGAGATTTCCTCCACCACTAAACTCAATCCTAAGTCCCAAGTTCACAGTCAACCTCAAGATCATCACACCTTAACATGTACATTTCAGGTAGCACCAAAACGGTGCCACCTGGCTTGCCATTTTCAAGTTCCTCAGGGTCACACTTTAACTCTGGGACGATATCGAATTGTCTTACTAAGAAAACTTTAACTCTTATGCTCAAGGTCGCCACAATTTAACTCTGGGACAACATCTAATTGTCGTACCAAGACAACTTTAACTCTGAAGAGTAGAGTAGTCTCTCTACTCTTTGACTTTTTTAAAACTCCGTTTGTATGACCTTGAGATTTCCCCCACCACTTTCCATATGTCTAGAGTACGCAAGGTCTGAGAGTCAGTCGCTCGCCAACTGTCATGGGGTGCGCATCTGTATCATGCACTCCACTGTGCGGTTTTGAATTAAAGTTTTCATTTTAACCAGTTCAAGGTCAACACACTTAAACTATGAAAACAACATCAAGTTGTTGAACAAAGAGTAATTTTTCCAAGTGTTGGCTCAAACCTGGAGGTACTTTGGATAAATCTTTGAAACAGTCTCAAGGTCATCACACTTTAACTCCAACTAATAAACATGTACAATTAAGGTAGCACCAAAACGGTGCTCCCTTGCTTGAGATTTAAAAGTTTCCCAAGGTCATCGCAGTTCCCCCCACCACTTCCCATATACCTAGAGTGCGCGGGGCCGGACAGTCAGTCGCTCGGTGTCTGTCGTAGGGTGCACATCGCGGTTGCTACTCCAATTCCTGGCAATTTAGGGTAGTTCAAGATCACCACACTTAAACTCTGGCAAATACACATTAAACAGTTGTACTAAGAGTAAATTTTTCTAAGTGTTGACTCAAATTTCAAGATTCTTTAGATACATCTTTAAAAACAATCCTAAGTCCCAAGTTTACAGTCAACCTCAAGGTCATCGCACTTTAACATGTAACTTTAAGGTAGCACTGAAACAGTGCTACCCGGCTTGACATTTTCAAGTTTCTGAAGGTCATCACAATTTCCCCCACCACTTCCCATATACCTAGAGTGCGTGGGGCCGGACAGTCAGTCACTCGGTGTCTGTCGTAGGGTGCGCATCGCGGTTGCAGTAATGGTGAAACGCGGGAGTTGTTTCGGTTCAAGGTCACTCGAGCGGTGTCACATGACGGTTTAGGCAGAGTCACGTTGCAAACTTTAAGTTTCCTCGAGCCAAGTGGCGTAAATTGTTGCGCGGACACCCTAAGTTTTATACCAAACAGACTAATATAAGTTTTACTGAGGAGGATTTGTTTAAAATATTGGATGAAATGACTTTTCCTTGCAAAGTTCAGTTAGTTACTCCCATTCCTGACAGTTTAGAGTCTTAGTCTCCTGAGCTGATATACCTAGAGTACACAGAGTCTGAAGATCAGTCGCTCGGTGGCTGTCGTAGGGTGCACATCGCGGTTGCTACTCCAATTCCTGACAATTTCGGGTAGTTCAAGGTCACCACACTTAAATTCTGGCAAATACACATTAAACTGTTGTACTAAGAGTAAATTTTTCTAAGTGTTGACTCAAATCTGAAGATTCTTTAGATACATCTTTAAAAACAATCCTAAGTCCCAAGTTTACAGTCAACCTCAAGGTCATCACACTTTAACATGTAAATTTAAGGTAGCACCGAAACAGTGCTACCTGACTTGGCATTTTTAACTTTCCCAGGGTCATCGCAATTCCCCCACCACTTCCCATATACCTAGAGTGCGCGGGGCCGGACAGCCAGTCGCTCGGTGTCTGTCGTAGGGTGCACATCGCGGTTGCAGTAATGGTGAAACGCGGGAGTTGTATCGGTTCAAGGTCACTCGAGTGGTGTCACATGACGGTTTAGGCAGAGTCACGTTGCAAACTTTAAGTTTCCTCGGCACTTTTGCTGTTTCTCGTCTACTTTCGCTCCAAGTCGTCAAGGTCATTGAAACCGGACTGAAACTCGGAGCGTAGTGCGAGAAACAGCAAAAGTGCCAAAAAATTTTTGGTTTCAGCGTGGCCTTGACCTTTGTGACATCGATGACGTCATAATGGTGATGTAAGGGGTGATGACGTCATCGCCACGTCATTTCTGCAACGTCATGGGTATGACGTCACAGAATGACATAATTGGTGATGACGTCATCTATGACGTCATCGATGACGTCATCGGTGAGGTCATTGACCTCGATGACGTCATCGCTCGGGTGACCTTGAACTGGCCCAACTCCCGCGTTTCCCCACTACTAGTTGTTCTTATTGCAACTTCGATATTTATTAAAACTTCGAAATTTAGATGTTCTCAGGCTGTGTTTCGGCATTACAAAGTTCAAAATATTTAGGTTATCCTGGCTAACCCTTTGATATATTGAGGTAAAATAATATTAGATTGATGGACAGGTTCAATGGGAATGACAAAACTTCTTTCTATGGAGGGGTTAGATTTTATATTGATGATCGATATATCAAGGTTCCACTGTAATTCAAATCAGACCCCAGAGCTAAGCCAATGTTAATCTTGTGAAAGAAGGGCACTTGATTGAACCATTAAATAACTGTTGTAATAAAAAAAATATTAGAAAATAAGGAAGAACTTATATTTCAGTTGTAAATTATTTTTAACTAAATGGGTTCAGATCAACTCGCATTTTTTTACTTTCACCTGTGTAAGTTATAAAAGTATATAAAACCTAGTATATAAAACCTTAAAACATAAATACAGTGTGATATCATAATGTGATTTAAACATGAACGAAATATTTATTGACATATTACATTCAGATAACAGATGCGAGATAACATGTGTACTATCATCAGCATGTTTGTTTGGTAACTTTTGAATGGCCGAGTATATTGTTATTTTCACACGTAAAATCTGTCATAACATTTAATGCCACTATTTATTATATGTTAACTAAATCCCCACAACGATGGTGAAGATTTTAATAATCACTACTTTAAAAATATTGTAAGAAGTTTTTAAAATCAGAGCTCTCACCTACTGGGCTGTACCAGAATACTGTTTTTACAAAATAGAAAAACTGTAGGTTTAAAACAAAATTGTTTAAGTATAGTATTTATTTTTAAAAACCAAGCAGCCTTTTAAGAAGCAACATCGATGGAAGAAGGCGTTGATATTTTTATAGTTTTGTATAAGGTGAAATGGGGTAAATGAGCACACGACGTAAGTGATAACCCTGGCTGTTAAAACCTCAAAACGGCTTCCTTTTTCGTTTATTCAAATTGTATTTTATGGAAAATATCTTGCTCTTTCAGAATTTATATTTGTTTTTAATAAAATAAATGTATTTTACCAAAAAAATATAAGCCAAAAAATCCCTTACATGTAAACTTTGGTACACCTCATCAATTCATATGTCACTTGTTATTCTCACCTGCCCCGCAAAAATTTGGTGTTGGGGCAAGTGAAAATCCAGGTTATCATAGAAATATTACAATATACATATAGCCCTAACATATTTTGATTAGAACACCAAAAGTGTAATCAAACAGGCTTTAGAGTTATTTTTGCAATGAATAATATTTTACGATT
>CM061532.1:47333740-47439960 GCA_030545055.2 Neoaliturus tenellus | reverse complement strand
ACGGATAATACAATGGATAACACCTTTTAGCTACTTTATTTTTAGTTTCATATCTATTTGGATGTTGAAAACATGTTTAAATGTTCCATTAACCACAATTAACAAGAACAAACAAAAGAACGTGAATTGTTTAAAATAATCACATTAAGGTTTATCAAATTTTAACCCATTCTTTCTTGCAGATATATTTATACGATGGATTACTGTATCATGATTTTTTTTATAAAATGAATTATGCCTAAGCAACATATTTAAATTGTTGGATTTCTATAGTTGTCATCTTCTTTTAGATGATAAGGATAAAATTTAGTTTTTTTATACTTGAAAAATTTAAGGTGGTTCAAATAAACATGATAAGTTGGGTCTGATAATGGGAAAACTTTGTGTCAATTTTGAAGTTACACAATATAGTACAGGTGTAAAACAGGAGGGCCAATACACGACTAGATATGGCAACAAAAATTATTTATCCAACTGTTTTGCAGATCCGGCAATTCGGGGAGATATAGTTGCCTCAGCACAGACCGGCTTATGGAAGGATTCAATATCAGCAGCAATATGGTCAGCACAAATAGTTTTTATGGCTACATTCCCAATACTAATACCATCGATGTTTTGTTTATTTACAACCAATCTTTCATTTCTTGGTGACGCAACTTACAAACCGAATCAATTGTTATTGATGTACTATTTTTTATTTTTTCAGGTTATTCTTTTTGAATTATTTACTTTGTATTTTTATTCATGCTGAAGTCATAACTTTTTTCCTCGACTAACTTTTCCAATTCTTGTAATAACACTATAATAATAGTTAAAAACTTCAAAAAGTTAAACGAGGAATAATTTACTACACTGTAAACATTTCTTATTACTTTCATGAATTTTTATCTTTTTCACAACAAAAATATTTATTTAAACCTTTAACCTACTCTAAATACATATTTTAAACAGAAACAATACACTATGACACAAAAAATGTATTTCCAAACTTTATATTTTAGTAAGATTCGACGAATAGAAAAACCAATAAAGTGTTCCAGACAGGGAAATTGCTTTATAAATTGATAAAGCAACAAATAACGCTGTCTTGAATAAAGATTGCTCAGGAAGATGAATTTTGTTTGCAATTATAACTTATCTCGGCTACGGGAAACTTTGCAGACTGAACCAATACTATGTTGATTTTGAAGTAGAGCGTGATTAAAAATTCATCATAAAGCTACTTGAGTCTTCAAATAAATATAAAATGTCAATACTTCATTCTCCGGGTACCCAATTAAGAGTATCGATTTCCTGTGTAACGAGTTTTCAGATGTGACCTGATTAGAAATGAGGGCAAAGTCCAATTAAGATTTGTTTGGTCAGGTGCAGCACAACCTCCCCCCCCCATCACCTTATCAGACCCTCCCTCCAGGCCCAACTACAATGTGTGAATAGGGGGGGGGGTTGAGAGATTCCAGTCCCAGTGACATTAAATTCAGAATATTTCATTTATAATTTGCATTTTTTGATTTGGTAAATTTAACTGTAATTTTCAACCAAAATAAAATCCAAATGAAAGTGTTGTTGAACGAAATTTGTGATTTAAGTCATCCATTTGGGTTTTCATTGGATTGGCACAGTTTAATGTATAAATTGAATCGCCTAAAAATATAGTGCAACTTATAAAATATGATTAATAATGAATAATTTAACACGACTAAGTAGACTTAATGCTGAAATCAACGAAATGAAGTTAGAAAGACGAACAGGAGTGGAAACCCTTCTCAAATTTATCAGATGAAAGATGTTATTGCAATAAAATGTTAAGATATTTCTTTCACAGTACTAGCTCAAGATTTTTCATTTGTGAGAGGTAGAAAGTAAAAACCTAGTACCCCTTGTAGTTTGGGTCAGATTACCCAATTTACAATATTAATGTCTCTCTAAAAATCTACTGTAAATCTAATTAGAAATTTTAATTAAATAGTTTCAAAATTGTTCATCGTATATATGGTGTTTTTTTTTATAATTTTAATAAATACTACACTTTAAGACATTATAAAATACCCTTGTAATGCATCCAAAGAAGGAAATTTCAAAGATGAGCTATGGATGATTTTGTATAAAATTATTTTTGTATTTTGCATATGATGTAACATGTGTGGAATATGGCCAATAGGGTCATAGGGTCAAAAAATAGGGTCAGAATAGGGCCAAAAAATGATATCTGCTAAAAAATTAGTTTAAATATAAAATTTTAAATATTTATTTCTTTTGTATTTTAAATATTTAATATAGGCTTACTCTATACTCGTACTACTTTTAAATAAATATAATTGACGACGAAAAACAAAGGCCATTAGGGATTGTGCTTACAGAATCACGTAAAAGCAAACTTTAGGCACTTTATTAAAATACTGGTTATTATTTGGACTGTTTATTCTCTCAAATGTTATATATGGAATCAAATAATGTAATTTGCCTAAGGAAAATAGTAATTTAAATTTTCCTGTCTATATTTGACAATTTAATTAGATGAAAGCAATGAATTGGTTAAATGTAGTTGGAAATAAACTTGGTTGAAAATAGTCAAGGACAAATTTAGTTATATACGACTATATAAAGAAAATGCTCTATTATATATATAGATATTCTTTAGTTGCAGTTCTTGGATGCAGAATTAATTGGAACGGCAAGCCATTTCATCACAATATAGGTTAATCGAAAATGATTCTTTTATTGGAATCTCAGAAAAGAAGTTAGTAATCTGTTTGAATTACTGGAATTTAATTAGTTCTCTCTTTAAAGTATTGTAATGGTTTTTATAATCATAATATTGTTCATACGAATTGTCATCTATTTAATTATTTAATTGTGAGTTTACTCAATTTTAAAGGTTATTAATGTATAAAAGGCCATTTAAAGAAAAATTAATAGAAAAGTAATATTTATTGATATATTATGCATTTGGTTGTACCATTACTCTTAGCTGATATTTAAAGTTCATTATTAAGAGTTGTAGCCCATAAAGACACCAAGTGGTTTGAGTGTTTAAAGTTAAAAAATAATTTCTCATTCATTGTAAGACATCCGTAGTGAAAACCACCACCTCTGAGATCAGAAGATGAAAAATTACGAAATGGATGATAAAGTAATATTTTTACGCAGACAACCGACGCTGTTTGCAAAATTATGATAGAAGAACAAACAGGCTGCGTTGAATAAAGATTGTTCAGCAAGATGAATTTTGTTTGCAATTATAACTTATCTCGGCCGGGGCGTACTTCGCAGGATTCGCCAATAACGACGATGTTGACTTTGAAATCTGTTTTAAATTTGCGTCTTTACCATTGAACATGATATTAGATCGTTTAAAATGATATTTTTCATAAATCTGAAAAATAAAGGAAAGTAATAAGAAATAATGATTGTTCATACAGTTTTTTGTCACAATAATCAATTAGTTTTATTTGGTCTCAATTAAAATAATTAATTATTTTACTTTCAGTAGGCCTAGTAATAAAGTAAATATAAACTTTGAGGAAAATATTCAAACGTTGTGGTCTCTTATATAGTGAGTTATTGATTTTTTCGACCTAACAGTCTGTCAAATAATTGTTTATATTAAATTCGTGTTAAAAAGTTTAAGTAAAAAATAATACTTAGTTCTTTAATTGATATATTTTAAAACTCGTCTGTAAATATATTTTAAGCGTCTATGAAAAAAATTATAGAATCTAATTCAGGTGTCACAAGGAAATGAAAACAGTGAAAGAAACGGTTCTTTTCATAGCTTGCTGGTATAAACACGATTTGTCTTGTAGTCCGCGGGTGACAGCCTTAACCATTAGTTTACTTCTGGACAGAAACCGGGAAATGTCTTGCTTTTACATCTTAAGTGAACTTAAATGTTTTTCCCAGTAAAGTAACAATATTCTATTTTTTATTCTCCTTTTATCTGACAATATTAACTAAAATAACCATAGTATTAATGACACACTTTCGAAAAATATAAACATAATAGGCCTACGCAACGTCTAAAATATTCCGACACTAATTGCCTAAATGTTTTTCTCCTTGTAAATATATTAAGTTCACAAAAGTATACCATTGTATCATCAATAAATTCATAGACTAAAGAAAATTAGTCACGACTGCCACAAATAAAAAAAATTTTATAAAACGATATTTTGTTTTTAATTATATTGCTAAAAATTCAAACTTTAAATTACTATTAAATCAGTCAAATAAATTTCTTCTAAGTAGAAATTAGTTAAACCAGACTCTTATTTTAGAAGTCAAGGAAAATCATGACATGTTCCAAATATTTAAGGAAACCTAGATTATTTCGAAACATTGTGCCGCGACATGGAAGAGGTTCCAGACAGAAAACTGTTTGTAAAGCTGAAAGCTCCATCCATCATCTCGTCGGCTCCCATCTGTTGGTTCCCACGGAAGCCGCCCGGCCAGTCGTTAAAACAAAGTAACGCCGGTAATTCTATATTTCCAACCCCTTTCTACTAGTCCAGGGTCAAACGCCACAAACGTAACATTAAAGAAACTCTATAACTTTTCACAAACATTTTTTCAGCGCCAGAAGCAGCTGCAGGCCTTACCCCCACCCAAAGTGTTGGGTTTCACACTTTTTTACAGGCCAATAAATACCCATGTTTGTTCAGGACCGTGATATGTTTGTGTTGGGCAAACACAGTGAGGGTAGTATTTCATTTGAAAGTCGGAACATAATGGTAGGTACACAGAGATTTGTGATTTTTAAGTCTATGGCTTACTTAAAAATATAGCCTTTCCTACAGGGTTATACAAAAGTCTGGACACCCCCAGTTAACTTTTAACGAGTTGCAGTAGGAAAACCAAACTCGGCACATGTTAACAACATGAAAAACTGCACTTTTTCATCAACTACACAACTTTGCCCCTGCCCCCAAAATGGGGTATTTTGGGGGCAGCCTCAAATTTTCAAATGTAAACCCCTATTGAGTGACCCCTCATTTTAAACGGTGTATCAAGACAAATTAAATAGCGCAAACCGGAGGTCGATATCTCACCCCTAACCAAAATGGCAGCCATTTCAAAATTTGAGATGGGCAAGCAAGTATAAGTCTAGACACCCCCAATTAATTTTTTAACCCGTTGCAGTAGGAAAACAAACTCGGCACATGTTAACAACATGAAAAACTGCACTTTTTCATCAACTACACAACTTTGCCCCTGCCCCCAAAATGGGTATTTTGTGGGCAGCCCCAAATTTTCAAATGTAAACCCTATTGAGTGACCCCTCATTTTAAACGGTTTATCAAGAGAAATTAAATGGCACAAACCGGAGGTCGATATCTCATTTCTAACTAAAATGGCAGCCATTTTAAAATTCGAGGAGGGTAAATTAACATTTGTTGAAATTAAATCGGAAAATAGCTTTTTTAGAATTGAGAATATCTGAATTATTTTAGAACTGAACTTACTAGTTCTGCTACTAGGTTCAATTCTAAAATAATTCTAGAAATTATAAATTCTAAAAAGCTATTTCTGATTTAATTTTAACAAATGTCAATTTACCCTTCTCGAATCTTAAAATGGCTGCCATTTTGGTTAGAGATGAGATATCGACATCCAGTTTGTGCCATTCAATTTCTCTTGATAAACCTTTTAAAATGAGGGGTCACTCAATAGGGGTTTACATTTGAAAATTCGGGACTGCCCTCAAAATACCCCATTTTGGGGGAAGGGCAAAATTGTGTAGTTGATGAAAAAGTGCAGTTTTTCATGTTGTTAACATGTGCCGAGTTTGGTTTTTCTACTGCAACGCGTTAAAAAGTTAACCGGGGGTGTCCAGACTTTTGCCTAACCCTGTATTATCTCAGTAGTGTGTTTTGGCCACTCCTGGCCCAGGTCAAGGTCAGCGGTTGGAAGTGGCAGGTGTGGGGTTGGAAGTGTGGGGTGGGGTGACAGTGATGGATTGGTTTGGGAAGTGGTCAAGGTCATCCGGAGGGGGTTTTAAAAAGTGGGAGCCGCAGGGGCTCGGTGGGGTTTTGGGAGGGGTGGGGGTGGCGGCGCCGGGCCGCGGGAGGTTTTAGTTTATTTTTAAAATTAAATTGAAATAATAGTTGCATGATAGGAGAGCTCCTAGGTGTTTACAGTGCGAGTCGATACAGTAGAATGAGACATGTGTCCAAGGAAGAACGATGATATAAACCCGGTAATATAGTGAATAAGAATAATTGGATAGCGTCGTCAATAGGTGTAACAAGATTGAAATGTTGATACTGCAGCATGTCAGTTAAGACAGCGTGCAAAACAGTATCAGTACAGTATGCAGTGTTGCACAGGCTAGGGTTTGCAAAGTACAACGGGTGAAAACTGTAGTATTTCTTAAGCTTAGCCAATGTAGTACGCGGTTTAGAAACTGTGGAGTTAGATTGTTTCTGTAAAATATGTTTTGTGCGTAAAAGCTTTAGTTGTAAAGAGTGCGAAGCCATGATAATACACGAAGGGGAGATGTGTACTCTCCGACAATTGGCGAGTATATGACCGGCGCCCGCGAGTGTGTCTGAATATATAGAGACTAATTAGCATAATAAGTGCAAACATATGTTAGAGTAAAAAAGCGTAAGTAAAAAAAAGTGTTAGACTAGGTGTTAGAGACTTGCGGATAGTTGTTTACTGTTGCCCTATCGCCACTATAATGACGCGCGCGCGGTACCGATGCCGTTTTATGGGGGGTTGTGTGGCCACCCCCCCCCAACCCTTCCCCTGAGAGGATGACATAAAAGAACAGAACTTCGGAGAGCTCAGTTATGTGTCGGGCGGCGCCGCGAAAGGTTGTAGCAGGGGGGAAACATATAGGCGAAGAAAAGTATCGGTAGCCGCAGAAGTTAATTAATTATTCAGGTGCAGGATTGCAAGTAATGCCCCGTGCACGATGAAGTAGGATTACAATAGTGAATTGTACAGGTAAATCTTGTACTGTAGCAATAACTATAATATTAGACGGTTGTAAGTGTATGACCTGCTAATGTGCAAGAAATATCCCGTGCACGACTAAGTGGGATTACAATTGCCAATTGGACAGGTAAATCTTGTATTGTAGCAACAAGTATAATAGTAGACTGTTGTAAGGTGTATCACCTGCAGGTGTGCAGGAAATGCCCTGTGCACAAATATAAAGACTAATTAGCATATTAAGTGCAAACACATTTTAGAGTAACAAGCGTTAGTTATAAAAGCGCAAGAGACTAACGGATAGTACCTCACCCGACCGATTCAGCCACCGAAATGGCGCGCGCGCGGCAGCAACACCCCTTTTTATGCGATCGATGAGTCACGTGCGACGCCCCTCCAACCCCCTCCCCGAGAAAACCGCATAAAAGAGCGAGGTTCGGGAGAGCTCGGTTATTTGTCAGTTGGCTGCGGCTACGGTCACAAGAGTCAGAGGAAGAGACGGATAGTTTAAAAAAGTACTGGTGATCGCGGAAGTTAATTAATTATTCAGTTGTAGGATTGCAAGTATTGCTCTGTGGATAATCAAGTGGGGGGACCACAACTGTGATTGAACAGGTAACCATTGTAGTATAGCAATAATTTTAATATTAAACGGTTGTAAAGTGTATAAGCTGCAGGTGTGCAAGAAATGTGTCTCGTACTGTAGCAATAATTATAATACTAGACGGTCAGCAAGTGTATTACCTGCAGGTGTGCAAGAAATGTCTTGTGTAATGTAGCAATAAGTATATGATTGTAAGGTGTATTACCTGCAGACGTGCAGGAAACATAGCGTGCACTATTGCACAGGTAAATCCCGTAGTGTAGCACTAATTATATTAATATGACCGAGAAGTAGCGGTTAGAGTTTAAGTGTTGTTAAAGTAAGAGAGTAATTTGCATATTAAGGAGGAAACAGGTGTGTAAGAATGGAACCTGCAATTAATCAGTGTGAGTTTCCTGCACACGATGTTAATTAGCATATTTTAGTTAAAAAAAAAATGGAAACTCGACACGAAAATAAAATTAAGATATATAAAATAACTGATGTAGTGTTAAGAAATAGTGTAAAAATAATAAAAATGTTAAAATAAATAGTGTGTTAAAGTACTATGTGGTATGAACTCACGGATTGGTTGTTTACCGTTGGGGTGTCAGCTCCCTATATGGGAGGCGCGCGAGCTTCCCGTCGTTTATATACATGCGGATGGTTACTCATGCCTGACCCCCCCCCCCCCCCGACCGGACCGGAAACCGGAAACCCCCCCCCTCTGACGTCACAACGTCTTAGGTGTAGCGTGTAAGAAGTACCGACCAGGCCAAGGATTATGTGTGCATAAGTTATGCATTTCCAAACAATAGTCTATTGTATGTTAAAAACAAGTTGCGTGTACCGGCGGTTTACTTCCGTTGCAACTATAATTAAGCGTCGGAAGAGGGTGGATAACAATCGACGATAATTATGCTGTCACGCGACGGGGAAAGCTGCGGATGTACTTGTCAGCGGATGTAATTTGATGCTATCTAATGCAAATTGAGGGGTACAAGGCTCCTACTTGTCAGCGGATGTAATTTGATGTTATCTAATGCAAATTGAGAGATACAAGGCTCCACCTGCGTTTTGGCCGACCCACATGTAACAAAGCACATCCGTTTGGAATTTTCCATTGACGTTGCTGGAAGGTTCCATACCCCCTTAAACCCCTACCGGTCCCCCCACCACTCTGGGAACCGAGAACCACCCCGACGACTATTGCCGCCGCAGTTGGGCTCGGAACTCCGGACGCGGCAGTCCGACCCAACTCAGAGGGCAACTCAAATGTATAAGCGGCCGATATATATTTGAGTTACTCTTGTTGTTAGGCTATTACTATTTAATATTTCTTGTGTGTGTGTGTGTGTGTGTGTGTGTGTGTGTGTGTGTGTGTTTATGCAAAGTGTTATTTGGTTTTAGTCTTAAGATGTGTTAGTTTTAAGGTTTAACTTGCGCATTGCGATGTTAGCATTAAGGTGTGTTATGGTATTATTTATGTTTAAGAAATGTGTTTTTAATTTTAAGTATTGGTTTATGGTGTGTGTGTGTGCCTATGTCTCTGTGTGTGTGTACCTATGTCTGTGTTTATATGTGTACTAATAATTTCCACAGCTAGCTGTTAGGATGGGTAGATTAAATTAAAATGTAAATGTAAATTGGAGAAGTTCCATTGAACTTCATTAAATATGGGTGGGACATGCGCGTTGTGCCGTAGGTAGCGCATATTTTTTATTGTTTTTAAATTTTTAATTTTTGTTAGGAAATAATTATATTTGGGTGGGTCTAGATTAAGGGTGGGAGGTTAGAGTTGCGTCTTGCATTAGCTGTTCCAGACTCCCTATTGTAAAATTGGAATGGTCAAGTCCAGTGCCCAGGCCCGAGGCTGGCCGCCCGTATCACAGACTACCAAACTGGATCGCCACGTTCGTGCGGGCCAAAAATTGGGATCCCTCGCAAGACGTAACTTTTTGGGTTGGGATTGGGAGTGTTTGAGGAACACAGGGTGGTGGAGACGGTTCTGGCCACCTCCATCACCTTGGATCATTATTATTTTTTGGTGACCTTGACCTCAATCCACTCATGCCACCTTTGGTGTATATTGGCGTAACAGTGATCTGTTATGGCTATGGGCGGAGGCATATGTGGAGTATTTGCAATTGGAAGAAAATATAGGCTTTAATCATTACTTTTCAGCTATAGTCTTAACCTACTATTTTTAACATCTCACTAAAAATCTTACCGTCCCCCCACTACAACTGGGAGGCTATAAAAAGGGAGCAGTAGAGAAGCATTTCATTTCGCTGCTAAATTTCAAAGAGTAAACATCAACAAGATGTATCAATGTGAAATTTAATTAGAAACTTTTCATGATAATATTCTACTAGAAATACACAAAGAGTTGTTCCATAATAATAATGAAGATGTAACAGAAACCGAATATGAAGATTTAAAACTATATGGAGAAGAACAACAAGAAGAACAACAAGAAGAACAGCAAGAAGAACAACAAGAAGAACAACAAGAAGAACAACAAGAAGAACAGCAAGAAGAACAACAAGAAGAACAACAAGAAGAACATGAAGAACCATTAGCAGGACCATCTAATGAAATACCGAGTTTAAAAGTATATGCTTTAGAAGGTAGAGTAGTAATGCATTACAAAATTCAAAATGAAAAATTGGAATTGGAGCAGTTTTTTAAAGAAGTAAGAAGAATTGTAAGTAGAACACTGGAAAAAGAATTGAGAAGACTAAACTTTATTAAATTTGGCATATTATTAAATGCTATGTTTACTAATGTAGAAGGAGAAATGTCACCAAGAGGATTTATGACAAAAAACCAGACCATAATGGCAAGTTCTGATATTAATTCAATAGTTGAAGATTGTTTGGAAGAAATTTTAACAAAAATTCAAGAACATGAAGGAAGAGGATCTGGTTGGAGTTTGGTTAGTATTGAGGGTATGGATATCAGAGTTCATAAACACGGCTACGGATTAAGGGGTAGCAGTTATATTCCGCTCCCAAAGAAAATTTTAGACACCAAATCGTGCATAAATGTTCAAAATAAAGATATGGAATGTTTTAGATATGCAATGACGGCAAAATTTGTACCACCTCACCATGCGGATAGACCCAGTCAAGAATATGAAACACACAGATATAAATATAATTTCCAAGGATTGACTTACCCAGTGGCTTTAAAGGACATCTCAAAGTTTGAAAAACAAAACCCTGGAACATCTGTCAATGTTTTTGGTTTGGACAGTTCAAATAAAGTGTTTCCATTGCGTGTGGTAAAGAATGAACTACCAGATCATAGGGACTTGCTATTACTTACAAGAGGTGATGTTTCACACTATGTATGGATCAAAAAGTTTGAAACTCTTGTTAATAACCAACTGTGTAAAACTAGACATAAGAAGATAATTTGCAAACGATGTTTCAATTTTCAACAAGAAAGAAGAAATGGAAAAGAATGGTTACAAGAGCATAAAAAACTATGTAACAACAACTATGAAGCAAAAATAATGTTACCATCACCAGATGAGGCCGAGCTAAAATTTGAGAAGATTTCTCATCAGTACCGTATTCCCATTGTTGTTTATGCGGATTTTGAATCTACACTTGTTCCTATTGAAAATAATGATGATGAAGCCAAGAAAAGTGTTAAGTACCAAATGCATGATCCAAACAGTTTTTGTTTATTAATTAAATCTACACTGTCAGAAGATCATTTAAATAAATATGATCTAACTTCAAAACCTGTCATATATCGCGGTGAAAATGCTTCTAAAATTTTCCTTGACCACTTATATTCGATAGCAGAAAATGTACAAAAATTGTATAGTGATATTGTACCAATGATACCGATGGATGAAGAAGAAGAGATTCAGTATGAAAATTCGACCCATTGTTATTTATGTAAAAATGAATATACTTTGGAAAATCACAAGGTACGTGATCATGACCATCTAACAGGTTATTATAGAGGTGCCGCATGTAACAGATGTAATATTAACTATCAAATTCGCAACTTTATACCTGTAATTTTGCATAACCTTAGTGGTTATGATGCACATTTTATCATACCGGAATTGGGACGAGATGATGGAAAAATCGATGTGATAGCGGAAACTACTGAAAAGTTTATTAGTTTTAGTAAAACAATTGGAAATATGAAGTTACGTTTTCTAGACTCTTACCGTTTTATGCCATCTAGCTTAAGTAAACTTACTGAAAACTTAAAGAAAGAAAAATTAATAGAAACAATGAAGATTGTAAGTAAAGATAAATTGGATTTGGTTCTCCGCAAAGGTGTTTTTCCCTATGATTACATCGATTGTTTGGAAAAATTTGAAGAAACATCACTTCCGCCAAGAGAAGCCTTCAAGAGTAAGTTGTATGAAGAGGACATCAGTGAAGAGGACTATCAACACGCTTGTAAAGTATGGAATGAACTAGGAATGACAACATTGGGAGAATATTCCGACTTTTACGTTAAATTAGACGTGACTTTACTTTGTGATATAATGGAAGAATTTAGAGATACCTGTTTTGAAGCATATGGATTGGACCCACTTCATTCTTATACATCACCTGGACTAGCATGGCAAGCTATGCTGAAAGAAACAAAGTGTAGGCTTGAACTTATTACAGATATTGATATGGTTTTGATGATAGAGTCAGGTGTTCGTGGAGGATTGACACAAAGTGTAACTAGACATGTAAAAGCCAACAACAAATATCTCCCAAACTTCGATGCGTCACAACCAACAACATTCTTAGGTTATTTTGACGCAAATAACCTATATGGATGGGCTATGTCAAATCCTCTTCCATATGGTAATTTTAAGTGGGCGAACCCAGATTCGATAGGCAATATAATGGACATACCCAAAGATGGAGACATTGGTTACATTTTGGATGTGGACTTTGAATATCCTGAACAACTGCATGACCACCACTACGATTTACCACTATTGGCCAAGACGGAAATATCTCCAACTGGTAGATGGCCCAAGTTAATGATGACGTTAACCAACAAGTCAAGATATGTAGCTCATTATTGGACAATACAGCAAGCAATAGAATTGGGATTAAAAATAACAAGAATCAATAGAGCAATACAATTTAATCAATCTTGTTGGTTAAAACCGTACATAGACAACAACACAAGAAGAAGGACTGCAGCAACATCCGCTTTTCAAAAGGACTTTTTTAAATTAATGAATAATTCAATATTTGGCAAAACGTTGGAAAACAAAAGAAAGCATAAAGATGTAAAATTAGTTAGCAATCCGGCGAAATTGCAAAAAATAGTACAAAAACCAAACTTTGGAACGAGTATAATTATTAACGAGAATCTTGTAGCTGTTACCATGAACAAAATCTCAATAACAATGGATCGTCCTCTATATGTGGGAATGTCTATCTTGGATATTTCTAAAACCCACATGTATGACTTTCATTACAACAAGATGGTGAAGTTTTATGGAAGAGAAAACATCGGGATAGCATATATGGATACAGATGCTTTCATTTATTGGATAAGAACAGAAGACATGTATGAAGATTTACGTACTTTTGTATATACTACTGACTTTGACTTTTCAGATTATCCTAAAGATCATCCCAACTATGACTATGATAGAAATAAAAAGGTGTTGGGCAAGTTTAAAGACGAAACAAATGGTGTACCAATGGAAGAAATTGTTGCTTTAATGTCCAAACTGTACTCATTCCAACTGTACATCAGTGAAAAGGACGAACATCAAGTTGTGAAGAAAGCCAAAGGCATCAAGACGTCATATCTAAAGAAGAAAGTACAGTTTGACCGTTATAAGAGATGTTTATTTCAAAATGTGGAAACAACCGCAACATTCAACACCATCAGAAGCTACAATCATATACTGTATAGTGTAAAACAAACAAAGTGGGCATTAAGTTATAAGGATGATAAACGCCACATTCTTGAAAATAACATCAACACATTGCCATTCGGCCACTATTCCCTAATCCCTATTGATCAGTAAACCTTTTCTTCGTCCTTTACCTTCTTCCTTTTTCCTTTCGTAAAGAAGAGGGGACATGACAAGCCCAATGTCATGTTCCCTCTTTTTTACACCAACGTAAAATGGCCTTGACCTATATCCTAACCGTATATAAAAGAGGATAAACCATTCTAGAGATCAGTACCTTTAAAAGCGGTGTGGAAGACACAACTGAAGATGGAAGACTTAAAAAATAAAATTGTAAATGAACTTCATAAGCCAGCAAGAAGAAAATTTCCTAGAAGAAGTACAGTTATAAAAGGAATGAATGATCTTTTCCAAGCCGATCTCATTGAAATGATACCACATAGTAAGTTGAATAAAGGATTCAAATACATTTTAGCGATTATAGACTGTTTTACTAAAGTGGCTGATGCCTTACCGCTAAAGGACAAGACTGGTAAAAGTGTTACAAAAGCTATGGAAACGGCTATACAAAGAAATAAATTCAACATCAAACATCTACAAACTGATGATGGGAAAGAGTATTTTAACAAAGACTTTGCAGCTTTAATGAAGAAGTATAAAATAAATCATTATTCTACAAATTCTGAAGTTAAAGCTTCAATAATAGAAAGATTCAATAGAACATTAAAAGGAGCAATGTATAAAACATTTTCCAAACGAGGATCATATGTTTGGTATGATATCTTACCGCAACTTATAAAAGAATATAACAACAAGTATCATCGAACCATTGGTGTGAAGCCTAACCAAGTAAATAGCGGTAATGCTAAGATGGTATTAAAACGTATTAGGAATGATACAACTCCTAAACGTGAAAAAATGCAGCCTAAAACATTTAAAGTTGATGATAAAGTTCGTATAAGTAAGTACAAAGGAGTATTTAGTAAAAGGCATCTGCCAAACTGGACTAATGAAGTATTTACAATCTATAAAGTGCAACCAACAATACCTGAAACTTACATCTTAAAGGACAACAAGGGTGAATTACTCGAAGGTGGATTCTACGGACACGAGTTGTTAAAATCATCAGTTGGTGATGTATATCTTGTTGAAAAGATTTTACAAAGAAAAAAGGATAAGGTTAAAGTACGTTGGTTGGGATTTGATAAAAGTGAAGACTCTTGGATCCCTACAAAAGACTTGGTGTAGCAATTTATGAACTCATTACATGTTTAACCTTTACACAAGATGGAGATTGTGCAACAAAAGGATCGATTTTTTATTAATAATATTGATGAATTAACAGTTGACAACGACAAGTTAAATCATGGAAAACATGGTGAACTACTGCCAAACACAATAAGATGTTTAATAACTGGACCATCAAATTGTGGAAAGACAAATGTGGTTTTTAACTTAATAACAAATCCTAAAGGATTACGTTTCAACAACATTTATATCTTTTCAAAATCTTTGCAACAACCCAAATACCAATTACTGGATAAGGTACTTGCAAGTGTACCTGAAGTTAATTTTTATAAGTTTAATGCTAGTGAAACTATAATGGAGCCAAACGAGGCAAAACCATTTTCTATATTTATATTTGATGATGTATCTTGTGAAAATCATGACACTATCAGAAGCTATTTTGCTATGGGAAGACATTACAATATTGATAGCATTTATATTGGTCAAACTTACAGTAAAATTCCAAAACAACTAATAAGAGATAATGCAAATCTACTAATTATCTTTAAGCAAGATGAAACAAATTTAAAGCACATATATAATGATCATGTGAATGCAGACATGTCATTTGATAAATTTAAAGAAATGTGTGGCAAAGCATGGGCTGAAAAATATGGATTTCTTGTTATTATGAAAGAAGAAGCTATAAAAAATGGAAGATATCGTATAGGATTGGATAAATTTGTATTAATCCATTGAACGATTGATGATACGTTTAGTAATAGATTGGACCTCGCAGCGTAAACATGGTGAACCAAGAAAAACTATTAAAAGAAATAAAATCACTGAGTGACTCGATTAGACTTAAAAATCGAGCATTAAGAATGGGTTTGAATGAAAGAGAAGAATTTCTGGAGACTACATTTAGACCTATTACAGAACCTTTAAAACAGATAACAGAAACAATTGGTAAACCTCATTATGAAGGAGATGTTTTACTACCTGTTTCTAAATTTGAAGTAAAGACTTTCAAAAAGGAAGAAGATGATGATTCTTACAAGTGATAGTGAAGTTTCTCAAAAAGAAGAAGAAACAAGACAAGAAGAACCAGAAATAAATATTGAAAAAGAAGAAGAACAAGAACAACATATACCTGAAGCAGAACAATCAATTCCAAATCTAACAAAATTAAGTAGTGATATATTGCAACAAGGACCTCTTGGAAGAAAGTATATCATGAAGATGTTACATGAAATAAAAGATAACCCAAAATTACACAAGTCACATGTATATGGTGCGAGAATTGATGGAAATGAATTAAAAAT
Organism: Neoaliturus tenellus; assembly: GCA_030545055.2. NCBI lineage: Eukaryota > Metazoa > Arthropoda > Insecta > Hemiptera > Cicadellidae > Neoaliturus > Neoaliturus tenellus. Next base: position 47,423,975 of record CM061532.1, on the reverse strand, counting down.
AGGAGATTCAAAAGTATATTTGACTGAAGATGATGATATTGTTATTGGTGAGCATAAATATAAAGGAACAAAAGGATTATTTGAACTGATTTTCAAAAATATACCTATAAGATATACGCTTCAAGATTTAAATACTTTTAAAGAAATTTTGCAAAATACTAATGCTCATAAGAAGAATTACTCCAAAGATTCAATGATAAATAGAACACGTGCAACTAAATATACGGTTGTAATAAAAAGATTGTTTCCCCTGAAAAAACTACCAACATTACGAACTGCACCAGCTGTGAAGAAACCGCTTAAGAGGAAGTCATTATCACTGATGGACTTATCACTTATTGATGAATATGGTAAAAAGAAAAAAGGAGAAACTTCGACATCTGGTAAAGGTTTAATGAAAAACCTATATAATACAAATGTGATTTACTATAATGATATAAACAAATTGGTTGATAGAATGAGACTATTACATGAAGCCATGGAAGCTGGTCATACAGGTTTAAATAATGAATGGGTGGCTTTAGTTGACGAACTTCGAAATCGTGGAATAGTTGTATAAATCATCACGGATATATAAGAGAGCTGTGAGCATACAGTGGATCAGTTCAATCATGAGCGTCGACAAGTTCGGACGGTACTCCGGGCTAGGAGTACAAGGAGGAGAAAACAGAAAAAGAAGTGGATTGCCTCAAACACCTGAAGGTGACTATGATATGAGTAACAAACGTTTAAAATTTGTTAAAGACCCAGAAGAAGATACTGATGGAGCGAATTTAAAGACAGTAAAAGAGGCTACTTCAACATCATTGAAATTAGACAAGAATACTTACGATGTTAAATCACATAGAATAATTAATGTTGGTAAACCAACTGACAGTTCTGATGCAATTACTAAAGAGTATTTATCATCTGAACTTTTAAATACTTTAAAATTACAATGGGGTAATAATTTAAAAGATGGACAGACATATGATGCTGGAAATCATAGAATAACCAACGTGGCAAATCCAAAAAATGATAAAGATTCAGTTAATAAAGAATATTTACATTCTATAATACCGGAAAAGACTCAACGCGGATTTTCTTTTTATAAATTTATAATAAATGACATTGGATACCCAAAGGAAGATGGGGATGCTGTAAACCTGAAATACATCAAGGACAACTGTATTGTCATGGGAAAGTGTTGTCAAATGTAAAGTTCGGTTCTCAACCAAAAGACGCTGTTACTATGGAACAATTATCTAAAGAATTAAAAAGGGGAACATCGAATTTTGTAAAACATGAAGATGCCGTGCTAAAGCGAGGAGATACATTAATACATGGAAATGAAAAGTTTGATTTAATGCAAGGAAATAATGATGAATGGGATGCAGGACATAAAACAATAACAAATGGAAGATTTGGTATAAAAGATACAGATGTACCTCTAATGGTGCAAACATTAATTGCGAGTGGTGGTACATTAGGTACATACAATGGTCGTAATAGAAGAATAAAACATATTTATCCTGGTTATGAAGATGATGATTGTGTTACATTGAGACAAACAATAACTTGGGATAAACACTTTGGGACCAAATATGATGCAAAGATGAAGAAAATAATTAATATTTTACCAGGAGAAGATTTAAATGATGCTGCTACTATTGGACAAGTCATAACAACGTCGAAAAGTGATTCGACTGTTTACACGTGTAATGATAAACGTATTATGCAGTTACACGATCCCCAACATCCAAAAGATGCTGTAACTTTAGACTGTTTAATAAGAATAGTGGGCAATTTGCTTATCGATACCCACAATCATATAGCTAGTACAACGAGTCATGTGATGATTCAACCCGATGAACGAGAAGCTTGGATTAAAAATAGAATTATAAATCAGTATATAATTAATTTGAATAATTAAGTATTTAAATATAAAAATTGTGCATGTGTTATTCATTTATGTAAAGCAGCTCGTGGAGTAAACACGCTGGTTATATAAGACCACATAATGAAGACCGCAACGCTCAGTCGTCGTCAAGACAGCGGCAAGAAAGGACGTGGTATAACATCAGCTGCGTTATCCCTGCTAAGACGGATTCCTGTTGGTGCTGTTCTAAATCGAGCAATAGACGCTTTACCATACGAATTTCATCTGCCCGGAGGCTATCAATATTGTGGACCCGGAACTAAGTTGGCAAAACGTTTAGCAAGAGGAGATCCTGGAATTAATAAATTAGATCAAGCTTGCAAAGAACACGATATAGCGTATTCCAAGTTTGCAGATTCAACAAATAGATCAATAGCGGATAGAGCGCTAGCGGAAAAAGTTTGGCAAAGGGTTAAATCAAGTGACGCCAGTATTGCGGAAAAAGCAGCAGCTTGGGCAGTGACAACAGCCATGAAGACGAAAGCTAAGTTTGGTGGTGGAAGACGACGCGGGAGAAAACCTAGTAAAAAAGAAGCTGCAAAAAGAGGCGGGAACATCAAAAGAAGACGTCACACTAACCCTAAAAGGAAAGTCAAGAAAACATCCATATGGTCAATGGTAAAAAACGGATCGGGTCTTTACTTAAGACCGTACAGTGTGTATTAAATGAGAAGAATAAATTGATAATTCCAAATGAAGCATTAACAAACTATCAATTGTCAAAATATGTGAAATGTTTAAAAATACCATTCTTCAGAGGAGTTTTTATGAAAGATACATTACCAAATAGAGTGTGGAAAAATGAAACTGGAATAGTAAATTTAGACTCTAATTATGGACCAGGTACTCATTGGGTATGTTATAAAAAACTTGGAAAAAATTTTTACTACTTTGATAGTTTTGGAAATTTACCGCCACCAAAAGAACTTCAACATTATTTTCGGAACTGCAATAATATATTCTACAACTACAAAAGAGAGCAACCTAGCAATACGGAAATATGCGGACATTTATGTTTGGAGTTCCTAGCGAAGAGCGTCAGTCAGCTTTAAGATGTCATCGTATACAGTGTCGCTGAGTGGAAATTCGTCAACATTGAAAAGTACACTTTTCCCAGCATTACGTTTATCTACGGACAAACTATGGGAAGCAGCATTATTGGATTTGACTACATGCAATTCAATTCCCAATGTTACAGAAGGAAAAAATAATTTACTACATTATTATGAGAGTAAAGATGAAAAAGGAAATTATTCACAATTAAAAATAATTCCATTATCTACAGGAGCATATGAAATAGACGATATAAACCAAGTATTAAAAAAGAAACTTGGAGAAGAAAATATTTCTATAAAAGGTAATAATAATACATTAAAAGCAGAAATAACTTCAAAGTATTATATAGATTTTAGCTTAGACCACTCAATCGGCAATTTGCTCGGATTTTCAAAGAAGAAAGGAATTTTAGCTCCTGGAAATGATTATACTGGCGATACAACAGTAACAATATTAAAGGTGAACAGTATTGATGTAACGTGTAATATTATACACGGATCATATAGAGATGGAGTAAATCAACATATATTACACACATTTTACCCGACAGTAGCTCCTGGTTTTAAAATAGTTGAGAAGCCACAAAACCTGATATACCTACCGTTAAACACCAGTTTCATTTCAGACATCGTACTGAACATATTGGATCAAGACGGCATTAGTGTTGACTTTAGAGGAGAAACAATAACTATACGGTTACATATCAGAGCGGCAACATAAAGTCAACATGGGATTATCATTTAAACCACAACGGAAGAGTCGGGAGCTCAGTAGCTCCTCAACATTCGACGAGTTAACACCGGACAACATACGCTTCCTACAGAAGATCGGACTAAAACTTGCCAACCATGGATATACTGGATATAGCACAAGGACCGACATTCGACGAAACCCTATGGGAGAAGGAATATCACACTCACAACCCTTACACTTCATCAAAATTAAATAATAATGATGAAATAAGAATTCCCATTCAACAACAAGATATCTACACATTACCATGTGAAAGTTATTTATATATCGAAGGAAGAGTAACAACATTGGATGGAAAATCTGGTTCAACTGTTCCTTTTATAAATAACCCTATGGCATATCTGTTTGATGAAATTAGATATGAGATATCTGGAGTAACAGTTGATTCAACAAAAAAAGTTGGTATATCAACAACTTTAAAAGGATTGACTTCAATAACACCTCATGAAAAGAATTCTTTGATTTCAGCTGGATGGGTGACTCCTGATAAAGACACTATTACTCCTAATTCAAAAGGTTACTTTGATTTTAATGTACCTTTACGATTGCTTTTGGGATTCGCAGAAGATTACAAAAGAATAATAATAAACGTAAAGCAAGAACTGGTACTGCTCAGATCTTCAACAAATAAGGATGTAATACAAGCGCCAAGTGGAACTAAAGATGCCGATTTGGAATGGCAACTTCAATTGGATAAAGTTGTATGGAGAGTACCTCATGTCAGATTGGCGGATGAACATCGAGTATTATTATTGAAAAAATTAAAATCTGACCGTGATATTGTGATACCATTTAGAAGTTGGGAATTTCATGAATACCCCATATTGCCTCAAACAGAAAGACAAACATGGACTGTTAAAACCTCTACTTATTTAGAACGGGCAAGGTACATAATAGTCGGTTTTCAGACTAAACGAAAAGATGTTATAACTGCGCACGCTGGTCAATTTGACCATTGCAAGATAAAGAATTGCAAAGTTTTTCTAAACTCTCAGTTCTTTCCATATGACAGTTTAAATGTTTCATTTGACAAGAAACGTTATTCCATTCTATATGACATGTATGCAAGATTTCAATCGTCATATTATGGTAAGACGAATACACCACTTTTATCACCAGAACAATTTTATTCAAAAGCTCCAATTGTCGTAATCGATTGTTCAAAACAAAATGAATCTGTGAAATCTTCAAGTGTAGATATAAAAATTGAAATGGAATTTGAAGATAAAATACCAGATGGAACTTCAGCATACTGTTTAATTCTACATGACAAAATAGTTACTTACACACCGCTGACAGGAATCGTGAAGAATGTACTTTAAGAAGGATTAATACAACATCTGCACGATTTGTAAGGTTTTTACAAAAGATCAATAATATCTAGGTCATCTGCGAGTATAAAAGCGAGAAAGAAGAACTGGAAATTCATTTCATCTTTGATTGTCGTATGGGTAACATCGTCCGCAATATGAGTTCTACTACATCAAGTGCTAATGAAGAAACTACACCTCTTATGGCTGACAATAGTTTGGATATAGAAAGACAAGTTGAACAGGAAATGGAAGAGTTCCTCAAGTTTAAACATAAGAAGACAGAAGAAGAAGAGGAAGTTGAAAAAGAAACAAAGAAAAGGAAAATTGAAGATAACATTCCCGCTAAAATCTTAACGGAAGTATTTCTTCGAATATTTTATCCTATTTCTTCTTGTATGACAAAGACTGTGTCTGCTGGAGTAATGAAATCATTGGATTACTCTCCAACTGTTATTTTGAATCACGGATCTAAAATGGTAACCTTCACTGAATCTTCTTGGGAATCTTTTATGAAACATATACATCTTTTGGAATGCTATTTGAGTAACAATACGTTGGGAAGAAAAACAAAACTAGGTTTGTTCGAATCAAATATTGAAATCGATATTGTTAAACAACGTGGTCAACAACTAGTTCGATTTAGAGATTTAACTAAATATAATATAAAAATACATTTGACAAAAGAAGAGTTTTACGCTTTAACTTGTGCTACTGGTCCTATAACAAGATATTTAAAACAGCTAATATTCTCAAGTACAATTATCAAAGACTCTTTAATTGATGCATTGGATAGACAACCATATGTTCCAATCCTATACGGTCCAGTAGATACTTCAATCTTCAATAGGATACCGAATGAAGTAGAGATGTGGAGACAGTTACACCACAATCAAACCAACTTTAATTTAGATGAAGAAAAGCAAGAAAACAAGGAAAACGAATCACGTTTCAACAATCAACAATCAACAACAAATTAAACAGACAAAGAATATTGTAAGTAAGAAGAAGAAGAAGAATGTTGGAGTATAAAAGGCTGCCAATCTGCATTGACATACCAGTTGTCTACTGAACGTCATCATGGATAAACGAGTTTCATTCTCTAAGAAGACGGAAATAATGGAAGTAAAGCGAGGTATCATAGAGTTTCAGGCATTCCGTGGTAATGATGGAAATTTTATAATCAAAGAGTTAGTGGTACTAGATATGATAACATCTGTTGTTTATCACTTTTTATTCATGCCTCCTTTGCCGTTCAACAGATTAACAACCAAAGCTAAAGTAACAAACAAATGGTTGATGAAACATTTTCATAATCTAACATTGGATGAAGGTTTTATAACCTACAATATGATGCCACACATTATGAATCATTTCTGCAGAGTTCAAAACTATTTTTACAAGAGGATTGGAAAAAGCAAATTGGATACAAGCATATACAAACCATGAAGTGATAAATGTGCAAATGGAGAAAGATTTTTATTGCTACTTTGCTAACATCTGTATTGCATCTAAAAACTTTAAACATCGGCAGTCTCAATGTGCTTTAAAGAACGCATATCGTTTGAATGTCTATCTCCAGCAAAGTGGTGGGGGAAGCGATGGGTATAAAAGCGAGAGCGGCACTATGACAATGCATGAGTATTACTCTAACCTCCGAGGAGTCAACACCTCTGACGCGCAAGCACAAGAAGAAGAAGACGAACAATAGTAAGAAGACAAATAATGGCATCGCAAACTTTTCTACAGTCACTTGTTGATCAATTCAACAAACATTCTAAATCTACAATACTACCGACAAAGAAATGTTCAGAGTTGAAGGAAGAAAAACATTACATTATTCACACTATTAAGAATATGGAAACATCAATTGGAGATGCCATCAATTGCACATTGAGTGAAGCACCCTACACACCTGGTGATGAACCGAAATTTCAAGTATTTCCTCCCAAACGCTTCGTTCAACTGCTGCAGAATGAAGATTTACGACTGATTCACCCCGGCGCACTCTATTTGGCATCCCACGGTCCAAGCGGAACCAACTCTACTGAACTTACACTTCATGTTATGCCTATTAGCAACTAGTCTGTAATTTGTATATACTGTTGTACATGTGTGTAACTGATTTTAAATAAATAAAAATGAAAAAAAAATAAGAAAAGGCAACATATCGATAGTGTTTCTGCACTATCGATATGTTGCTTTTTTTTAAAACACGTTTGGATGACCTTGACCTAGTTTCGAGGGTATATAAAGGCCGTAATTTTCTTGAAGATCTCATCAGTCTACGACTACCTTTCGTGCTGTACACATCTCTGTTGGCTCTCCAGTTATTACAAATAACAACATGTCTCTTAAGGTTAAGTGTGAATCATACGATACCACCACCATCACAACTTTTGAAGAACTCGACGATTTTACTAATGAACTGCGAGTGTTACTGGCCGGTGGTTATCGTTTAATTATTGATGTTTATGCTAACAACATGAGGATGTTTCCTAAACAAAAGTTCTGCAACGAAGAAGTATTCGTTTCCACACAACCTTCAACTACAACACCATCTACTCAAAGTAATGTTAAGTTCCAGAAATATTACTAATGTTAAATAATATCAAGTGGTCGCTGTAGCATCTATAAAAGGAACGTGTAACCTAACAGAATCATCATTTGCTCTCCAACTGACACAGCGAAAACAACTACTAATACCATGTTGTACAGAATGATGATTGAATTCAATGGAAAAATCTACGGAAAGGACTATCAAAGTGCAGAACAAATGACGTCCGATCTTCAAGTATTGACTAAAGAGGGATTCCAACCAAAATTAATTCTAAACTTTCCTGAAGTACATCCACTCTCCACTGAAGATCTCATCGCCATGGCTAAAGAGGAAAAAGAAAAATACAAACAAGATGTAAAGAAAGAAAAAGAAGATAAAAACTCAGTATCTTAAATAAATACATCTTACACTTGTAAGATGATCTTTTTTAAAACTCCATTTGGATGACCTTGAGATTACCCCCACCACTTTTCTTAATCTATAAAACATGCTATCCTACACTATACAACTTCATTTCTTGCCTACACTTAGAAGCATCAACATGGAAGAGAAGAAAAACGAGGACACACCGCGCTACTGTTGTGAACAGAAATGCACCGATTTAGGAAGATGGATGGTAGACGGATTAGCCTGTACAAAGTGCGAATTCTTCGGATCCTGTTACTGCAGATGCGAAACAAAGCAACTACCACCACCGAAATTGTGAACCTTCAAGATTTATAAATCACGATACTTCCACACTTGCTGTCCCCAGAGGTGTATCAAGTTTCATCCGGAAAGACTTGTCATTTGTCGAAAGTGCAATGCATATTATAAAGACGACTTTTGTACATGCATCATAAGTGCGTGCAAGTATAGATCAGATTGGTCTTCTGAACCCGTTGAAGCTTCAAATGTATAGCTGTAGTCACTGACTGCAGCCCTTTTTTAAAACTCCATTTGATTGACCTTGAGATTACCCCCACCACTTATTTTTTACAACATATATTCTACGGATCATTCGATACGCTTCTCATTTTTATTCCATTACTCGCACTGACAACAACAACATAGATGATAAATTTATTTCCTTTCAACATTTAATTACCGACAGAGAAGAGATGAAAACCCTATTCCAAAACTTACTCACACTTATTGATAACTATCCTTTAAGATGGATCAACATCACAGTGCAATATGTCAATCCTACCAAAATATTTTCATCATCATCTTCTTCTGGCACCTCCACGTCTTCATCGTCGCAAAGTGCAGAGGAAGAGGAACAGACAACTAATGGTGTTAAAATTATTGAATTAAACAACGAGGAACAAGAAATGCAAGCTCTGGTTAAATATAAATTTAATATTTAATTTACAAACATTATTAGTATTCCTAACTTAAAAATACAACTAATGCTTACCTTAGTACACCTCCTACTACCTACCCGAATGGCGTTTCGCAGCGAAATGCGCTGGCCAACGGTTCGCATGGGGGTATATCGCCTTTCCCCCACCACGCCACTACCCCTCCACTTCCCCCACCATGCCACCACCCCTCCACTTCCCCCTCCACCGCCCTTGCCCGCATATAAGCGAGCCGCTGACTGACGCTCGCCATTTGTTTCCCGACTCCCGTACGATGAACAACGATCCGCTACCACATATGAAATCTACTTTTATAATTAGAACAAGACATGATTTAAAAAACTTTAGAAGATATTATAGACAAATTCCACTGCATCACTATGAATTTTGAACTTGTTTACGGTTGTCCAACATGCGATAGGGTTAAGAGTGAAGATGAAGATGGTTTGCTAGAACTCACTCCTGCATCCTCCAAACCTACACCAACAGCTGACGATGACGTTTGATCGGACACACAACTGTTTTTCTTAACCCCCCACCACTTTCCAGTAAATATGCCCTGTCCTCATCTTCGTTTCTCATTTCATCGCCAACTTTCTGACCGTCAACACCGCTCCCGTTTCACAAATAGAAATTAAAACGAGCACACAAACATGATGGATGATTTTTCACTTAAAATACAATTGGAAGAGGACAGACTCAAACTAGAGATCAACAGGCTGCAATTGGAAACGGAAAATCAACGAGGGATGGTTCGCCTGCTGCAACTGTTCAAATGCGTACTGTGCATGTTGTGCATCTACCTTCTCTTCGCCACCGCCTTCGGCGTCTACCACTCCCTCACCGTTGGACAATATTTCAACACCTCTCTGCACAAGAACACGACTTTGATTTAATTTTAAAAATAAACAAAAACCTCCCGCGGCCCGGCGCCGCCACCCTCCCAAACCCCACCGAGCCCCTGCGGCTCCCACTTTTTTAAAACCCCCTCCGGATGACCTTGACCCACTTCCCAAACCAATCCATCACTGTCACCCCCACCCCACACTTCCAACCCCACACCTGCCACTTCCAACCGCTGACCTTGACCTGGGCCAGGAGTGGCCAAAACACACTACTTATCTCTGTTGGTACTGTATATTAAAATTTGCAAACAGTGTAGTAAATTTGTGATGCAATGATTTTTATTTATTTCTTAACGAGTGCTTTGTCGTCAGGATTAAAATGTCTTATTTTGTCGTTGGAATTCCACAATACACTTATGTTGAACATGTCATATGTCTTACATACAGGCCTAATATTGAAAATAGTTCAATTTTACCATGCTGCAAAAAGAAAATTATGCATCAACTCACTTTAATAATAGTTTTGTCATCTAATAAACTCATTAAATAAACTTTGTTAGGATTTTTCTTAGTAACAGTCAATTGGTATTTTTTATTTTGTTTTAATTAAGTAAGTTAAAGTAGTTAAAGGTTGTAAAATTAAATTTGTTTTGCAAAACTTCTAACATTGTACAGAATTAACTAATTCTGAAAAGTTCTTGCAAGTAATTAAGACGATTTTATAAATTAATAGAATATTTATTTTTTAGTCAGTCAAGCAATATCAGTCAATGTATTTAGCTAGATATTTATTCAATGTACGTAGGAAGAGTGATTGTACTTCAACTACAAATTGTAAAACTGATTATCTGATTAAATTGCGAGAGATAGAACATTATTCAAATTCACCTAAATCACGGTAGGCTCATCGTCATTATGCCCGTCTATAATGCTCGTTCACAATATTTCAATTAGGTGCAGTGATGTGAGGCCCGGACAATGGTCAATTAAGGGCGGTTTATTCAGGTGCATTCAGGGCAAAGTTACGCCGGGCGCTCCCCCCGACTCTTCTCGATGCTGCTTGTATTCACAGCAGTCCATTGTGCCTATTCATTCTCTATTCGGATCATCAGAATTTCGCAGAGTATTTCATAAATCACAATTTTTCATTATTTGCTGTACATATCATAAAATAAAAGCATTACAAAAATGTTCACTAAGTGTAACACAAAAAGAACAGGTGTCAGAGTATATGATAACTTGTTAGAGTTGAGTTTAAACAATATTTTTCTTCTTGCATGTAGATAGGTATTCAAGGATCGTGCCCGATCGCATGAAGTGCAGTAGGACATCCTCACACAAATCCTACCGATTTCAACAAACCATTAATCTTCTGGACTAAGCTTCGCTCCCTTTCGCTTTTTACCCGCTGTTTGCTTTTACACTTTCTTACTCCCAATAAATAAAGAGCTGTTTACTTAGGTCTGAGATATGTTTGTTCCGACAACATGGGTGTTGGTATTGGTTCTCTTCCTGGAGGGAACTAAATGTAATGGGAGGTTCTGATTTGTTTTGAGAATTATTTGACATATTGTGAATACCTTCGAAAAACACTTACGACGATAAATAGTCACAAATGTTTAATAGCTATCGAGATATACATTTTAATAGATTTTAAATTTAGTTGGGACTATTTTTTAGGTTATTGCTTGTGTTCTACAAGTCCATAGAACGAGAAAATGCATTGTGTAATACTGTAGTAATTTGTGAACGATTTTACAAATATATAGCCCCCCTAAACTGTTAAGTATTCAAGTAATTGTGTTTTAATTTGGATGTGTAAAGATTAGGAAAATGTTTAATACAAAATATTAGACTGTCATGATGAGAAGTTGCAACATGGTAAAAAATGCGAAAAACTGCTTCAGAATTTGCCAACAACCTTCATATCCTGGCTGTCGTGTTTTGTAACAACATAAACTCCCTTCCCCATTGTTTGTCGACGCACAAGGTAAAGCGTAATGGAATAATTCACGCATTCCTGTGGGGGATAATCCCCATAATCTTGTTGGAAGGCCTCGACTGCCTTCCCAAGAGAGCTGGAATTTGCATGGTGACAACTTTAAGCTAAAACGGGTTTTAATGTAAGCCTATGATAAAAATCGCTTGACGATGGATTTAAATTATAATGAAAATCTTTTATGGCTATGTAATAATGTCTGAAGTTACTGCTTAACATACACACTTTGTTTCGTAGTCCGTAAAGTTGGGTGTAGTAAATGAGGAACATTGCAAAGTCTCTTCCTTAATAGGTGATTAACATTCAAAAAGTATTTTCGTATGATTTCTTTTTAAACGTCACTTCTTAAATTACTTGAACTAAAGAGATGAACTTTAAAAGTTTGAAAACTTTATCTCTATATTTTTTTAACAGTAAGTTAACATTGTATGATATTATTTTAGAATAATCCCAACCACTAATATGTTAGGAAATAATATGTGAAATTAATCCTCTACAGATTTTAGAGCAATATCATTACTCGAAATACCAATTTTTATACATTTTAACCATTATTTACATTTAAGGTCAGGATGAAAACAAAAGTGAAGTAAACTGCGGCCGGGGCTGCGTACGAGAAAGAGGCAGTTTTCAAGTGATTTGTCTTGTAGGTCGCAGAGGTGGCAGGATCCAACATTAGTCACTTTTCTGTTTTCAAAAGAGATTTCTGAAGAAATCCTCTTAGCGAGAAAAAGGAAGTGTCTCTACATGTATTTAATAATAAAGCAATTAAATTTAAAAATTTTAGGGCATTTAACACAGATTTTTACTTTCGGTAGATGACTTTAATTGGGCAATCAATTACAAAGTTTGGTTAACATCGCGTAAACTTCATTTGAAGTAAAGACGTTTAAAAAAGTAATCAGAGTTGACAGAAAAAAACTAACACAGATAAAAAAATCCATTTCAAAAGAACTTTGTAAACGATTTAAACCCCTCCAATAACTCTTGTTTATGAATATTTTTGCGAGATGGATATTAATCCAACAGAGGCAGAACCGGGTTTCATTTCTTGACGGGACAATGTAAATATTATTCCGAGAGACTTTCAAAGACTTTGCTTCTTTTCTCTGAAATGCAAAGTAAACAAAATGCAAATATCAATTTATTTCTTTATTTATTGATTAATTTATTATGTTTTTAAATCTTAAACATATATTTTCAGTAATTGATAGAAAAATCTTAAGATATTTTTTATCAAAGAAGATTTGATATAAGTGATAATGGAATTGCGAACTTGTATTTCAAAATTGTACATCCAACCTCAGAGCAGGGCACTTCAAAACAGAACCTGAGTGGGTTCCAGACTCCTCTGAGTGGCCTACCCCAGGCACGTGTTAGGAATATTGTTTGTAAAGCTAAAAGCTCATCAGTCTCCAAGATGTTGACGTTTCTAAAACTCCAGGAAATCCTCGATCAATCACTGCAGAACTGCGCCCTTCGCAGCTGGAGGACCTCTCCTCGGCCCTACAACTTTCTTCCAGGACCATGAATACAGAAATATTAAAATGAATTAACTTTCCAATCCTAATCACGATTTTAATGTAACTTGCACCATCAACTATATTGGCTTCCTGTACGTATTTGATAGTATGTTTGATATGTTTGTAGTTAAAATCTAAATCAAGAGCTAACTCATGGACGACAACCTTAGAAGAAAAACTTATTTGAAACAAAACGCCATCGAAGAAAATAAATTAAAAAAATGTAACTTTACGTGTGTTAGTTTCAACCAATCAGCGTCCAATAAACTATTTATCTAAGGAGGCATTAAATTAATGCGGTAATAAAAGTTAGTAAAAGCTTATTCCCATTAAGTCTTATTGCCCGTAGCGCCTGAGAGGCATAATTGGTTGAAAGGGACCGCCGTAAAAACTAGACAAAAAAGTGTTGAAGGAACGATCTCAACTGTGGGATAGTGTTTCAAGTGTAGAGGAGGGACAAGCCTATAAACCGATGGACCCCCGATGTGTGTTCTATGTTAACGGATTCCGACCTAACTAAACATCACGACGTAATTGGGCTTTGTCCTTGGGTCTGATTGGTTCACATAAAATTGATAATTAGTTATCACTGGCTAAACGGAAAATGATTTTAAAAATGACAAGAATTAGAAACAAGCGGGTAATGTAGACCCTTGAAGCTATTTTCTAAGTCAAAAAGAGTTACACTAAAATCTTAGCTGTAAGACATTTCTTTGTTTGAAAATATTGCAAAACCTGTAAATTCAAGAGAGCAAACAAAATTAATTTTAAATATCAAATGTTGGAATTCACTTTTTGTGGGATCATATTACACTGTTTGGTTTTTAAAATGCACAACCTGTACAAAGTTTATAGCTAATCATAAGTAATAACTATTTTTAGCTCGATCCAGTAAGCTATACCTTCTGTTTTTAAGTAAAAGGTCCACAAACGAAGACCCAAGTCTGATGATAGATAGCGAGCTGTTACGTGTAACTTTCCAAGAAACATTTCCGTCCCAACTTCTCTAATGGTTCATTTTTCACTGGTGTCGTCTTCACATCAACATTACGAAAAATACCTATTGTCCTCACAAAAATCAATTTACATAATTTATTTCATTCAGTTTTCTGAGTGTAATAGTTACAGTATGACGAAATTGATGCATTTGGAAGTTCATAGGGTTTAAATGAGAATGTGAACGTTTTGATTTTTACCGGCTGAACGCTAAAGTCACCACCATGCAAATTTGCCGCCCGCGCCGAGGGGGTTGGTTTGGCGAAAGGGGGGAGGGTACGGAAGGGGGTGGAGTGGGGGGTAACACGATTAGGGGATTATCCCTGGCGGAAATGCGTGAATTATTCCATCAACCGTTGTCTTGCGGGAAACAAACAATGCGGGAGTAACGGGGTCCCGGGGGAGTTCCGGGGAGAGGGGAGAGGGGGGAGTAAGGGAACAAGTCGTAAATGGTGGCCATGGATGATGCTGTGGCGGAATGTCAACAGAGGGGGGAAATATTTTGAAATTATTGAAATCCGAATTGGACCAAGAGTTGCTCGTACATCTGTAGTTCTTATGGTTGGAGTGCAACAGCACTTACATTAATGGAAACCACTGTTTATAAGGTGGTTTCAAATAAGTAACAAACCCAGAAGTAGCTCTTTTACGTTTATATATTTGCTCAAGTGAGTAAGACGTCGAAGGAGCAATGAAGAGGGAGAGTGGATAAGGAGTTGTATCAAAACATAGTAAAAACTATTATAATTTTACCTTTTTTATAAAATGTTTAGTTCATAAATACCAACGCCAATTTTGAAATGATAAATGCTTTAAACACACCCAAACATTGTCTAATTAAAATGTTTTCACAGAATATAACCCGGCAGGTTTAGAAAAAAGATGGATTATGTACTGCTAATTACATGCCTGAATGTTTTAGTTGATTTTCTTACAGATCGGGTAGGATTCAGAATGACATTAAAATTTAACAGAATAATGCAAAATTACATAAGAAAATGTTTAGACCAAAATGAATATGACCAACCTAACAAAAAATAGCCTAAATGTCAACAAGTTGAAACAATAAAATGGGAGAAGACGAAACCGAAAATTTAATATACTATACAAATTTTGTAAAAAGAACAGTGAATTACCATAAAATCTATGACAATTTTTCAAAACGTTATACATATTAAACGGCCCACAGTAGACTACGGGACTGTGGGGCACGCACGGACACATGCAGTATTGTTTGTCCGGAGCGGAAATAATTCATTATCACCTGGAGTGTTGTTAGAGCAAACAATCCTGAGTCCTAAATCAACAACGCTTTATTTATTGGCCGTAAAAAAGGGCGAAAGGTAAATAAGTGAGGGAGAAACTCGAAAGGGTAGTGGCACCTGCGTTTAGCTGTTGTCCTTTTGACTACCCAATTCGGAATCTATCAAGAAAATTCTTTGTTGGAGTGTTAATTTTTTTAAAGATACCAGATGTTATGGTAAGAAAAATTGACAATCTGATATAATTAAATATTTTTACGTCAAAAACCTGAATGTTGTCCTACTGATCACAATACATGAAAGTCATCTGGAATATTATAATTAACAATAGATTATGTTTTCTCTTTGTGCCAACTATGAATTTTACTTAAAGAAAATTATTGCTTTAACAGAGATTTTAATTTTAATAATTATTTAATAGAACAACTTTCTGAAAAACCTTTCATTACAATTAATGATTCTTCATATCAATACACATATTTTTCAAATTCCTCTGAGTAGAATTACTCACTTGTTCCACATCTTTTTTTATAAAGTTATCCCACTTGTTTAATATTTTAAACGCCTACATTATATGTTCTTAAGTTTTAATAATAGTTTCTAATATTTATACTATTTAGCAGTACAGTGTGCTCCGAGTCAACAGTTGTACCAAGAATTATGATTAAAGAAGCCCGGAATATCTCTCTTTGAGCTGGCATTACGACTATTCGCAGACGTTCTTGTCTTGCCATAAAACCGGATATTTTTCATTTTATTTACGTATGAAGCCCTGCTATTTTTCTGGACTTTAACGATCACATAAAGGGTGGTGAAAGAATTTAATCACAAAATATCTCCCAAAAAGTAAAAGGGTTAATTTTTTTATTAAAAAATTATAATAATATCCTTTTTTGAATTTCACGTGCAATACAAAACATTTATTATTTGCCCTAAATTTTAAATGTATCTAAGGCCAGTCATTAATTCCGTAAATAAAGATTTTATTCTACACATCACTCAAAATGATTTTATAGCTTAAATATTGATCAATATTACTTTGACATTTTAATGTGTTAAACCCCTATAGGCCTAAGCCAGACGTTACGACGATGAAAATTCACCAACGCCAAGGAATAACAAGGGATTCCCCCCTAACGACATTAACAGCATTATCTTGGTAAGATAGCCTAAGATATTCCATTTCCCATTTTCTTGCAGCGAAAGCCGTTGAATCGCTCAGGATTAAATAAGCCCCTTGGGTTGAGAGGAACCGTGAGAGAAATAAACAGAGACGAGGTTTTGAGATATAGCTAAAACTATATGTATGTTGAATTTATTCTGAATAAAACATTACCAATCACGGCATGGTTTTAGAAAACTACATTTATAATATTTATACAAATTATAAGACAAAAATAAAAGTATTAGAATACAACAATGTGTTCCACATCTCCACAAAAAAAGCTTGGTAATTCTGTTTAATTGTAGTTTAACACTAATCACGTCTTTATCTCATCTTAGTGCCTTTAACGACATTTAAAGAAAGTGAAATACAAAATTTATTAATATAATAAATCGATCTGCTAAAATAATTATATCACCTAAATTTTTAAGGCATTAACTTGCCACCAGATGTATTTATAATAATAAACCGTGTTGATTATTTTATTATTGCTATTTATTCTGTTGTATAAATTACAATAATGTTAAAAACAATCAATTATTATGTTAGAATTCATTTTTTGGATATGCAACAAAATACACAAAACACAAGGATGTATGCTCGGAGAGAGATATTTTACGGGAATACAGCGAAAATGACGGCAGTAAAAAATTGGCCATCAACGGAGTTGGAGGGAAATGTATCCAGCAAAGTTACGCGTCACAGCTGACTATCCGTCATCAGCTGCGAACTTGCCGGGATGGGACTTTCTTTCTGAAGGAAAACAATTTCGATTACGAATGTAAATTAATGGAAACAATATATTTCAATCGTTTTTCGCACCATTAGATATTTCTGAAGATGTATTGAAAAAGATATTTTACTCCTGAAGGAATTCTTGAGGATTTATAAAACGTTATGTTAGTGTGTTTTTTTCCAGTTTAAAAATGTGTAACACGGTAAATTATCAACAGAAAAGAACTAGGACTGGTTAAACTAGAATAAATGTAGCAATACGCAATCTTTGTTAAAAGCTTGTTTACAATATAAACCACCAACCAAGCATTAGCTGATATCTGGTGATGGCTGAATAACAAACTAATATAGTACATTTCTTAGATAAATAGAAACAGGGGTTTAAAAGCATTAAATAGTTTTCGTACTATGCCGACCTTTTTGATATGATAATTTCCATTACTAAAATAAAGTTACTAAAATTTAATAAAACGTAAATTCTTCTTTTGAGTGTAAACTCCACTAAACGTTTCTTGAACAGATATTCATATTTGTAAAAGGTTAATATATTTATTCAATACTTTAAGCAAGTCATTGATGAGTCCAATCGATCGATGACAAAAACCGTAAGACCACACCACACACAATACTATACTGAATTTATCTTATCTATAATTTAACATATTTTGGTTGGCGTAAAACATTAGTTAATTAGCATTCCCTTTATTTTTTTTCTCAATTTATTTATGCCATGACAACAACTAATTACACAGCCCATATATCTCTCTTAACAATAGAATCTCCTGAACTAACACTGGATCCAAACATCTTTTAGTGTCTCTATCTCGATGGGTAAAACACGTCAGTAAAGAATCCCGGATGAAGCCTGGAACAGCTGATTCGAAATAGACAACAAACGTCTTCTTGTCCAGGA
This sequence comes from Neoaliturus tenellus, assembly GCA_030545055.2. Taxonomy (NCBI): domain Eukaryota; kingdom Metazoa; phylum Arthropoda; class Insecta; order Hemiptera; family Cicadellidae; genus Neoaliturus; species Neoaliturus tenellus. The sequence continues at coordinate 47,405,597 of CM061532.1, read as the reverse complement.
ATAAAGGGCTGGAAATAACCACCAGAGCGGCTGGAGTGAGGGCGGGCTGCTGTCTTGAAGCCGTCATCATCATGCACTGATTCACATGTGTGGACGGTTATGTGGATCTGTAAAAACTCGCCCATTAGGAGGCTTGTTGCTACAGATCGTTTACGCAAACACGTGAAGAAACTAACCTTACTTTTTGTTGTTAGAATTAACTGTAAAGAGGTTTTTGTGTTGTTCTGCTTTGCTTCTAAGACAACCAAAATAGTCCTTAAGGTAGGGCCTACTGCTTTTAATTTAAATTATTAATGATTGAAATTATTATTATGAAGCCTCTGTCTAGAGACTTCGTTGTGATTCCTAATCAGGTCAATGCTTGATTTATCTGATTGAAAATACCGTAAAAATAGCTGATACTGTATTATGGCTTCATTTATTGTTTTTATTTTTTCCCTACTATGTGGTGAAACCCATGTCGAATTTGATACCTTATTGTTAATGCTTTATATATAAATTTTTGTAGTATTTTATTTACAAAACCACAAACAAAGTAGGCTACTCTTTCCAAAATCCTTCACCACAAAACTCATTTTTCCTCAAAAAATTGTTTTTTTACTTCAGTTTTGTAACTTCCTAACACGGGGCACAAAACAAGCACTCGTCTGCAATTCTTCACCACATCACACATCAGCTCCCTCGCAGAATCCCCAAGACTCCCTTTCACGCGCCACTTCAGACGGAGGATTTCGACACCCTTTTATCCCCAGCTGTTTATGCAAGCCCGAGGCCTAATCCCCGGGTGACTGATGGGTTTGGACCGTTTCCCCGCAGCCGCCGCGCAGCTCAGCGGTTGATTGATCCGTCGTCTCGCCTCCGCCTCCGCCTCGGTCCGACCCCAGCCTCCGCGGGTCCTCGGGCCTGCCAGGGGCCACTCCGGCTGATAGAGCCACTACAGGGTGATTGATAGAGTCGTTATCCTGTGATTTGTCTTGTTAGTGCTCTAGTGGCAATCGCCCAGACTGGCCCGGAGTGCTTACTTTGAATAGTCACACTATGTTAAAAACTCTCTCAATTACGTTCGTAATTCGTTTCTAATTAGGTGTTTCACGAAACTAGAAGAATCTAAATTTGAACTATTCCAAAAGTTATGACCACATTAATCGATTAGAGTTTTGCAAATGAAAGGCCATGGGTTTGTCATAGTCACTATTCATGCTGGACAACTTTTCTCTGTTTAAAAACGTCATCACACTTTTAACGCCCCTCTGATAAAACTAAAGCAATAAAATGATAATGTGTTGATCATGAGCATCTCAAACTGTTACCAAGAGTAATAGTTTAATGATATTACAAGGAGTTAATATTAAATTTGATTTCTATCGGAAATTAGCAACATTGAAAACCCCTTCTTTATTCTTGGAGTCAAAAGCACCTGTGTCATCACCTGTGTCAAAAGCATTTAAATTTTTCTAAAACCATTTTGTTGTTGACCATAAATTGACGGTATTGCTGTTACAGCTTTAGAAATTAAAACCAATTCCATTACGGGGTAAAAATTGTAATATTTCGGAATGTTTAAAGGGAGGAAACGATTTTAATAATCTCCGTGTGATCCCCCAAAGCGGAAAAATATTTTCAAAGCACCAAACACCGGTTTCCCCTCGGTCCCTCAAGAAGAAAATTACTTCCCGGGGGAAACGAATTTAAAAAGCTTACATTAAAAAACGCGGCTCAATAATCCAGTAGACTTTCCAGATGCGAGTGAAAGGGAGAACAAATTGGGGCTCTTCTCGTCGGAATTCAAGAATGTTTATTTTGAACAAGCACCTCTAATGGAGGGGGGAGGGGCTCGCACTTAGCCCCGTTCTTTACGTTTTCCGACGCGACTATTTTCAGTTTCTCTCGAAATAAAATTCCCCAGATAACGTTAGCTTCAGACATTAGCTCGGGCGGTGTTAATTGAGGAGTGTTATTCTTGGACAAAGGTTGTGTTGTCTAGGTCCTCCTCCACCATCCGGTAAGGCGAGGGTGAGCGATGGGGTATGATTGGTGGGGCTGGGATATTTACATACAATGGTGTCGCGATTTGATACGGTGGTTGGTGGGAAAAGTAACATTAGCTCCAACTAAACACAAAACGAGGGAAAATCAAGCTTGTAAAAAATTGTAGAGATTCCTGAGGCTAAAGCAGATAAGGAGTTTGCAGTCGATTAAAAGGAAAAAAAAACTGATTGAATTTGCGAGAAAAGTGAGAATGTTATAACGAAAATTATTCGAAATTTATTGTGACCAATAAATCTGCAATGTCGAGGTTGTATGAAACTCATTTGCAAATAAACTTAAAGTAAATTTTGAATTATGATAACAAAGAGTTACCTTAGTATTTAACCACTTTATGAGAACCGTTCATATTTAACTTTTTTATATACAAAGGTTTGGGCAAGCGCCTAAAACATAACTGACAACTCGTGACTCACCATCAGCTATAATTTAATAACACTTGGTATATTTGCATTTAGTATTGTTATTCACATCATAATGTATTTCACAATTTTTTGCACATCCGTTCGACGGGTCATACGTATGAAGTGTTCATAATCAAAGTAAGGATGAATTAATATTTCATAAAATTAAGGATCCTTCCCAAGTTATAGAGAACAATACCGCAAAACTCTCCAAAGGATATAGACACTGGAAGATCAGGCGATCACTTTTGCATTAAACAAATATGACTGGAATTTCAAAATCCAATAGCTTTTAAGATATTAGACCTTTTGAACTCTTGTTTGTGGAATATTGCTCAGAATACAACGATTTTTAAAATGATATATCATAGAACTATGAAGTTACCTACAAGACTTTTGAAATATGACGTTATCCTCTAAGGGACGTCCCCAAAGGAAGTCTCGGGAAAACCGTCTTTGGCCTATGTCATATCATACATCACTTTGATCTTTGAATTTGAGCCAAATATATCAGACGTTATTGCATTTTAAAATTTCAGCCATATTGTTTTAATGCAAAGTTGGATGGCCTGCCTTTTCGGCTCATGCGTCATTTTGGAGTCAGGCTTGCAGCATTGTACTCTACTACCTATAGCTTTATTTTTGAGTGCATATAAACCTCTGTTTAGTTAAGATTATTAAGAATTTCAACTTCGACCGTTCCCCAGGCATTCAAAATACATCTTAAAGTGGGTAATTATGCCAAATACAAACATTAAAAGTTTAAAATAATTATGACCGTTAAGTCAGGAGTTATTAGCTACGATCCAGACTTTTTCCCAACCCTGTACGATATTGCCACAGTATTTGATAAATATCTGAGTTTTTGCCAAGTAGAGCTACAAAAACTAAGCAGCCTACGCTGACAGAAACGGCTCCAAATTAAAACATATCACCCAGTTTGCCAGACGGTGCGGTCTTGTTCCCAACTGGTTAGTCTAATTGCAACTAATTAGAAACAACACAAAAAACTGAGTTAAAATCGTTGGTGCCAACATTGACAAGTTGACAAGTTTATAAATGATGAATTTATATTCAAAATAGTATTCTAAGGCCGGTTCCTACGTGGGCGACAGATGCGACGCGACGAGAGCGACAAAATTTCAAACAAATGTATAAGCATTGGAGCGTTCTTAGTGGGCGACAGGAGCGACAACAATTTACAATGTATAACGTTATGGCAATGCAAGCTTGTCGCTGGTGTCGCTCCAGTCGCTCTCGTCGCGTCGCATCTGTCGCCCACGTAGGAACCGGCCTAATATTCTCATGAGAATCGCTCAAATAATATTTTACACGATCACAAGATACAATGTATGCCCTACTTACTGTAGGCCGCATTGGGTTTTTTCTAGTTTATCCTATTAATGTTAACCAGTATACGTGTTGCTCGAAATCGAGCAATTTATTTAAATACAGTACAAATGTTACTTTAGCTCTAAATCAATGACATCAGAGCAATCCAATAATGTGAATATCTTTAATCGCCAATAACTACACGTATTTACAGCTGATTATCAACAGATGTTTCTAATGCTTTATTCAGTCCCCAATGTTATTTAAATGGGAAATTTTGAGATTTCAATGTTGGATAGCGCCTTTATTTTCAGTCCGATTATAATCAATTTTTGGCGGAAACAACTACAGACCAAGCCCTATCCAACGACACCAAAAACTTGAAAATCGGTTTAAAATTGTAGGAGGAGTTCTCAAGACAAAAAAACCCTTAGCGTATTAAATAAGTATAGATTAATAATTTCCAAACGAAAATAAAAATTCCCGAGATTCATGACAGCATACTGCAAGAGAAAATATTGATAAAAATTATTTTATTTCAATGCATTAAAACACTAAACAGTAAAGGTTTCAACTCTTTTGCACCTCAACGTTAAAACCTGTCTTAACACAGAGTTTGTTTCTCTTATCTGCCGCTTTGTTACAAACACAAAAGCAAAACAGTCCTCTACTTGTTCATTTACGATTTTTCTTCAAAAAGTTTACAAGCTTCCGGAGTGTAAAAGTTCAATAACGTCTTACTTACACCCTCAAAACTTTCCCATCTGGATTTTGTTATTCCTTGAACAATGTATGATAGTAAAAAATTTAAAAACCTGACACTAAATTTGTGTAATTTTACAATTCTAAGATCAAGTTTTTCTAGATAATTGGACGTATATAATTCAGAAGTTTCCCTAATGAATGAAACTTTCCAGATGATTAATATCAAAGCACGGCTCGAGACATGGGCCGCCCTCCAACTTCTAAATTAAAACAAATCACTTCATTTGTCGGACATGGACATCGCCGTTGCCCCACAGTATTGCGGGACCTCCAAATCGATGCCCAAATCGAGTTAATGTTGCCCCAAAAAAACCAAGGCTAAATATGAAAAGAACTTCTTTTCAAATACTGTGTAAAATAACTGTATATTTTTTTACAGTCGGAAAACAAACTTAAAATGCATCTGTATTTTAAAAGAAAATTTTGTTTTTTGGTTGTTACATTTTTAACAAAACGCTTTGTAATAATCAATTGCAATTTTGGTTAGCCGACAATAGAGTTCAATAGTGTATCCACTAGAATGCAACTTCCTCTAAATTTTTACAAGCAAATTAAAATACAAACAGCTAATAATGATAACTTTAAGTGAATAATAAGTATTTGCATAATTTAAGATCAAGTATATCTAGAGTTAAAATTGTGTTACTACCCTATTTGAATTAAAAAAGATTTTTACTTACCGTATTATGTTTTTTCATTCAATAAGCCCTTACACGACAATGATGTTAAAGAGTAAGAAGAGATTAGAGAAACTTTTCCTTTAAAGCGTAATTCACATGCAGAAACATTCATAAGCGAATGAATTACATTTTGTTGTAAGACAACAATGAGTTATTTTCAACGGACAAGGGATGGTGCAACTTTGTTATAAATCGGGAAAAATACCTTTTCTCGATAATAACTTTTACTACAGTCATATTGTTCACTATGACTTTGTTTGAGTTCGATTTTTTGTAAATTATTTACAGTACTTAATCAAAACGGAGGATTAAGAAACAAAAGAAAAACAAATTTGAGTTATTAAATGTATTTTGATAACATTTGGGCTTTTTCTTAAACTGGGGTGTAATACAAATTAAGTAAGTACAATTCAATTTGTACCACCAATTAACATATAATTGATCAAGGAAACACTTATCATGCTAAGTTTAAAATTTACCTTCAAAATATTAAAGTAAATCCAGCCTAACTCAATTGACCAATAACGATCCTAAGGCGATCCTGCTATCCCGTCCACACCACACACCGATTTCCACATCCCCAAATTAAAACAAATCGCCCCATTTGCAGGACACGGGCGGGTAGCAGGGCTATATCTCGGCCTCCCTACGCAGGAAAGCCATTATTTATCAAGTTGTCCGTGCTAATTGGTTTATGTAGCAAAACAGCTGACGGGCGAGTTCCCGCCAGAAAAAAACAGCTGATTAATCTGTCGCTCAGCTGTATGACGCGGGGGCGACGACGCGGGGGAATTAATCTGGTGAAGTTGTGTGAAGAAGTCAAGTTGATATGTGATGGAATGGTGGAATGCGTACTAGGTGTCAAAAATAGGCCTACATATGTTGTTAAAACCGTTGGATTTGAATTTAAATAAATTTTGAGCGCCCTTTCCTCTCAACAATGTCACCTAATGGATTTTTATGAATTAGTCCATTGTAAATTTGTAAACTTTTTTGGGACCTTAGCATGATTTTGTACATAATCAACCATAAACGATACGACCAATGTATACAGAACCGAATAAGTAGGGACATCCTTATGGGGAAGTGAGAACGCCGCCCCTGAAACACAGATAGCACCACCAAGATGGTAAGGATTATGCTGATTGGTTGAATGGAAACAGATGACTAGAATAATTTTACAGAGGTTTGTTATTGTTTTTATTTTTTGTAAACAAATATGCTCATTTTGACGTTTGGGAGGTAGAAACAGCGCCTCCCGTGACAGTAGGAGAAGTAATCCTAGCATCAGCGCTTTATTTTCCTCTGGTTTTCAGGGGCAAAACTAAAATTTTTTAACATGGGATGTCCCTACTTATTTGGTTCTGTATACATTGATACGACCACACATGAGACAACACAGTAAAAGAAGAGTTTTATTGAAAATTTTTGAGATTAATTTTTGAGATTAGTTTCTGTCTGGGATTGAGTTCGAGCACTCACAGCAAACGGTGATTTTTGAATAATTTGAGCCATCAATAAACCTAACTAAATAAAAAAAAATTGTGGCAATAATTTTGGGTTGAGTTAGAAAAATAATTTTTATTTCTCACAGGAATTTTCAAATTTCACATTTACTAATACTATATTATTTATAAATGACTGAAGGTTGACTAAAATAAACCCTTATTTGTGAAAGCCATGCAAGAAGTTTAAAAGAAGAGAACATCATATTATTCCTTCTCTAAGTTTCGCATAGCAATATTTGAATATCTCACGAAGCAGACTAAAAGAAAATATTAATCTGAACTTCCCAACTCCACGTTGATTTGAGGAAGTTCGAAAAGTCTGACATAAAGGAGTCGGGATAAGTTTCATAACTGAACAAAGGGAGGGAGGGGAATGACTTTTGCTGGTATTGTAACTTGAACACTCCTCTGGAAAGATGTATTTACTTCTTTATGAAAAAAGTAAAACTGAACACAAATTATAATTAAATTTTATTATGTTAAAAAGATTAATACTTACATTAAGTTGTTAGATTCAGTTACGTTGAGTTAGAGAGTCATTGGCTTACACCTGTGTTTTAATTGATTTCTATTTAATATATCTCTTAAAAAAAACTATATCATCATTGAAATAGTAATTTGGTATGTGTTTAAAATAAAGAATGCATAGTAATTAATGATAAACAAAAACTGTTGATGATAAAAAGCACTCCAAGTTAGGCAAAAGCGTGACATCCGGTATCCAAATTAAAACAAATCACCCAATTAGCAGAGCCGTATTGTAGGCCGTTATCCCTACAGAGTAGCATGATACAGCTGGTGGTCTGTGCCGGGGCGCTGGGTGAAAAAGCTTCATAGTTAATGATCTTGGTTATTTATACTTTATTATTAGATTATACGCATTAATATGTGCATATTGATGTACACTAACACTGCACTTAATACATGTAACTCATTATTTTAATTTTGTTAAACATGCAATTTACCGTAACAATTTAATAAAATAGACAATATTGTTTCAAAACAACAATTGATTGTCTTGCATATAATATTTCAATCTTCCATTCGATTGTAATAGTAATCTTTCAAAGTAATGTAATATTTTTAATTTTATAAAAATACCAAGTCAGTATATCATTGTTTACTAATTATAAATTCAGTTGAAGCACATTTTTAAAGGAATTTAGTTTTCTAAGTATGTATAAGATATAATGATTGTAAAATGTGGTATATATTTTTGTATGAATGATATATTTTAATCAGAAGTTCATACGCCAACTTAATTCAGTTAATATGCACGCTTTGCAAAGTAATTTAGTTTCCAATAGAACGGAAAAATGGGTTTCTAAAATGTTTTGATAGATTATTCACTTTTTTTATACTTAGCCTATTATAGCTTTTAAACCGATTTTTAAGATCCAATTAGTTGTACATCGTAAATTTTTTAAGAGATAATTTTAACATAATGAACCAGTTTAATAAGAATTGGTGTTGTCAAGATTTTAATGATTGTTAAAAACGTTAGGAAATGAAAACTAAAAAAGGTTCACGAAATGAGACGATGTGAAATTGTGCTAAATTTAATCAAAGTTGGGTTACCGGAATGGTGTAGACCTAGCAAATGAAATACACAAACATCTCCGCAAACAGAGAGTCATGAATTATTCTAATTTATCACACACAACATAGTTCTTAAATTCCAACAGTTCTGTTCAGGCTTATCACTGACCATTACATTCCAACAACAGACACGTGGGCGTGATAGCCACGTGAAGGTGTTTATCGAGCCCATCTGAACGATTCAGTTGTCCTATGATTCACAATGGTCTAGGCGAGCCCAGGAAACCGCGCCGAAGGCACAATAGCATAAAATCGCGACACCTAGCACAATGGTGTGGTGGCCATTATAGTTGTTCCATCATTGTTGGTCTACAATGCCGATGATATCACTGTCTGGATAGTTGCTGTAATGTGAGGGTTCGCTTGGGGCCCGTCTTGAATGTGGCTGTGTATTTTCCTTGAGGATATAGTAAACAACTTAAAGGTTTTCAACCTCTTTGGTCAAAAAAACATATCATATCATAAGCGAAGATAGTGTGATTAAGTAAGAAGGTTTAAACAGTTAATGCCCAAAAGAGTAAACTAAACACTATTGTTTACTAATTTACTAGTGTTGCATGGTACAAGTGTTGCAAAACAATAATTCTTAGGTGAAGCAAGTTAACTGTTTTATAATTAACTCAATGCAATGGAAATTTTATGTAGTGATTTTTAAGATCATTACAGTAAAAAAGTACGCCATTCTAGGTTTATTTTTCGGTATTTCTAAGAGAGTATCAAGAGTAAAGAATCACTTCATATTGTTCCTAAAAAATTAAATATAACCTAAAATGGGTTTCCTAACTTGTTTCGATCTATTCAATATTTCTCCCTCATTAATAAGTCTGTTATCACAAAAAAAATATGGAAAAACATGGTAGTTAGGAAGATTTGGTCAATGAATCCTTTTAAATGTTTTAACCTTGAAAAGATCCAATGGACTAAAGTGTTTCACTTTCTACAGTTATACATTCCAGTATAAAGTCAAACATATTCAAGATTAATCAACTCAATGCCGACACAAAATCATTTCACCGCAAACCCGAACGCAAGCCCATCCTTAACTCCCCACAAACAGTAATTAATTCATCACTGAACTGATACAATGTGAAAACACAGAACAAGCGAAGTCGCAACAATGACAACAAAGCGTAATGAAACTATTGTTGCCACTTGGGACGAGTGAGTGAGTCACTACAGAGCTGTGTGGGGATTGACAACTGACGGTAAATCAATAAGCTAATGAATGAATCGTACTGCTTTGATGTCAATGTCTGGTTTGAGAGATAACAGGCAGACCATGCAAGAGTGACGTGGGGGGGGGGGGGCAGATGCGTTTTGGAAATTGGCACTAAATGGCGGCCGAGGGTGTTCATAACTGTAATTGGGATATTTATTGTTAGGTCAATTGCTGTTATTGAGAATGAGATGTAACTGACAGAACAGAATTTATTGACAAAAGAAAAAAAGTGCAAAAAACGCAATGTGCATCTTTAATTTTTTGATTAAATTTTTAAGCACTTACAAATTTTTTCTACATAATTCCCATGATTTTGCTACATTTTCCACTTTTGTAATCCATAGGAAAAAAACAATCACGTAATACCTTTTCAGCGAAAACTACAATAAATTGTAATTGATAATAATTGAAGTCGGTTGAAGAGAAACTTTTATTTTTGTAAATTAAATTATCAATTTTAGTTAATATAGATCAATTCCAAAACAAATCATTCCATCCACTCTACTAATGCTCCAGCTACAGAGCCGTCATGAATAGGGCAAAAGTAAATTTCAATTCCATCGACAGAGACTCAATACCGTATTAATTACGGAAGCCCGAGTAATCCAAATGGAATATGTGTATGGCTGGAGGACAAGGGAGGAATCAATAGCACAAATGAGCTGATTATAGGACGCTCGCCGATTACACCGAATTGGCGCATTAATATTGGACGCGCCATCATACGGCTAAAGGACGATTCAATATTTCACACCAGTTTGAGCACTATAATGATTTTTCGGATCTAATTATTCAAAATTTAAAATTCTTCATTGTTGTTTAAAATTCAAAGCGATTAAACATGACAAACATAATGTGTTACCGCTTTGCAATTGCACTACATTCAGTTTGCATTTTTAAATAATGAGAACCTAGACCTGTTGTAAAAAAAGCGTTAAAATATTTCAAATGCCACAAAATACCAATTCTCACCACAATTTAAGGTAGGGATTATTAAATGGTTCGTTATTATATTCTTTTGAAAAGGAATACAGTATAGAATGACAATAGAAGTTTTAAATATTATTAATTACAACTATTAATTGCAACAGTAGCAAGAAAAAAATATACTACAGTAAAACTCAAAAGTGTAATGGACTTAAAACTTTATTCTTCCCAAAATAACTGGTGTTTCATAAAAAGCAGAAAATTATCTGAATCGAAATAAACAAACTAAATTTAACGCCATTTATATGGACTGTTAGATAAAGCAGTTGATAATTTCTTGCAGATGTTTGGGGCGTGTAACACGCATCGCGGTAGCTGATTTCTTCGCCAGCTGTTAAACATCATAAAACTATTAACAGTGACGGTCGGTATCAGTAAATTAGGGTTATTTGAGCCAATAAATTAATTCCTGCTGCCCGGCGCAGCTGTCTTCATTAGCGAATTAACTTGTCGAGCACCAGATGTTTTTTCCACCGAGATGTTTATTGGCTACTTTTTCTACGGTTAAAATTGTATTCGTGATTTATAAGGGCCGGAATGAATATTTTATTAATAAGACTACTGTAGTCTGTTACTCGTACTACTGTAACAGTAGTAAGGCATTGAAAACTTTCAGGACAAAATTATTATTTTTTAATATTCGGAGCATAAATTTAAAACATTGCGCAGATTTGAAAACTAATATAAATCTAAATAGTATGAATGTTCTTCTTGATAAGAAAAACTATGACATAACTAAATAACTATCAATTTAACTCATCAAATTAAAGCAATATTTTAACGAACAATTTAACACTAATATTGACCCACAGTGAAATATTTTAAGATTTGATTTGGATTAAAAAGCAAATATTTTAATTCGTCAAAAATTTGTGTAGCCTAATTGTATTTTTTATTGAGTGCAAATTCATAGTTTTGTCCATTTGGTAAACAGTATACTGTTGGTCTGGGACAACCTGTGCGTTTTATTCCAGCTATACTGCTTTTTATATGCGACTCAATTTGAAGAACTGTATTTTTTATAAATTTGAAAAAAGAGGAAAACTGAAATAGGTCGATAATTAGCTGTGTCGTTTGACTGACCTGCGACTTGTAGGGTGGCGTTCCTGCTGGCGACGGTGCCGGCCACGTTGGTTGCCACGCACCAGTACACGCCGCTGTCCGAGTCCTTCTTGCCGTGCAGCACGCGCAGGAAGAACAGCGAGCCCGCGGGCAGGATCACCCGGTGGCTCTTGGCCTCATCCACGGGGGCGCCGTCCTTGTACCACGTGACCCGTGGCTCTGGCCGGCCCTCCGCCTTGCAGTTGAGGGTCACGGGTTCGTTCCGAGGCACCACTACGTCCGACGGGTGCTCCGTGATGCGGGGCGACCGGTACTGGCCTGCAACAGGGGAAATAAGGGGTCAAGTCGAGGGTTGGTGAATATCAACTGTTGTATAAGAGTGTCCTAAATGTTATGGGGAGTGAAGTTGGGGAGTTCGTGGTGGTACAAAGGTGGTATTACCTATTTCTCCTCTTGCCAACTGATCTCTTAGTGTTTACTGAGCTCTTAAATAACCTCACTTGATTCTGGCAACTGAAACAACAATCAGACTCAATGCTGAGAGATTTTCCACAACAGTTTGTATAACTAATGGCTATTGCGGCAACCTTTCAAGGTCGCTACTCAGATTTCGCTGCATGGCATAGCTCCAGACACGCCCTAAACCCAAACAATTTTAGGCACTTTTCGTATGACGATATATCGTAAAAAGTACCTACACCCACAGCCTGTATGAGAATCATGACAATTTCGCGCTAATTTACAATGTAGGAAAACTAATTGTGCAACACAGTTTAGATTAAAATATTTAAAAATATAAGGCACATGAATTAGAGCAAGGCCTCTGGGTTTCAGTCATAACTCCATTAGGCATTCTGAATAATCTCAATGGTTAAAACATTGATAGATGGTAAAATATTTCAACAGTACATTATTTTCATTAATTAATAAAAACTTAATGAAATAAAAACGTTTCAACAAGGCATTTCGTCAATAAATCAAATCTATTTATCGTAAAGCAACCGGTCAAAGGAGACTTCAGAGGACAGAGCGCAGAATGATAAACAATATGTATTTGCAAATGTCAGCCGGGTCGAGAAGTCGACAGTAAGGCGGCAGCTGGGTTTGTTGTTGGAAGACAACAGAGTACAGCTGTCGATGAGAGCAACAACCTCTGTCCTCCTTCGCCGAGCCACGCTCCACCGTGGCAGATCTTCTCCGGCACGTCGTCACCGAGAAATGTGCAGCTTATGTAAGGGTACGAACAGAACGAGTGGGTCGCGGTGGAGGTGTAGGTCGCGGTCGCGGTCGCCGTCGACATCCATGTAAATCAAACACATTGTAGCTAACGAGGCCTTGCATAACGAGTAAGTCGCGGTGGAGGTGACTCGCGATGCCATCCAGGAGGTTTACAGCGATGCTTTTAAAAATCAAAATCATTTGATTTACATGGATGCTTACCTCGCGGTTTACCTGGATGCTTCGTTGTGATTGGTTCGTTTGGGGGGTGATGTTGTTCGCGTCCGCCGCATTCCATTAAAGCTGCACGTACTCCCCGGGTTGTGCTAAACGAACAACAAATTTTGGCAGCTGAACGCAAGTGATCTCTTAGCTATGCCAGCTGTCAGACCAATTCCTAACGGTCCGATCCCGGGCCACTATTAAATGTACTGACGCAGGTGCTTTGAACTGCAGAACATATTCTATTTATTTTATTATTATTTAAGGTGGTAACTGGCTATGATAGCCATCCGATACATATACATATTGGTTCGTTTAAAGTCGAGCGTCCCCCGTCGCGTACGCCTGAACCTTTTCCACCCCTCAAGGTAACCACAAACCAGTTATTACTTTGTGATTCTCTGTTAACTTAATTGTTATACTTAATTTGGTTTTCAGTTCTCTATCCTGTAATAGTAATAGCAACACAAAATACATGTAAATACGAGGTATGCCATAAGTGTAACCATATGTAACATAATAAGCACGCTACACACATCACTCTCCAATGGTCTGAGCTGCACTGACAGCGCGGGTGACCTCCTCGCTATGTGCGGTCAACATCGACCGCGACCTAACTTGTGGCATCGACCGCGACCTACACCTCCACCTCGACCCACTCGTTCTGTTCGTACCCTAAGAGATTTTAGAAAAAGATGAAAATCATGCTTTTATCATAATGTTCATTTTTTGTTTTGCAAGACACAGCCCTGCTCCTTTTTACAGCGAATTACAAATTACATAGAAACTGAGATTTTTAGGTGGGATAGGTTCTTGACGTTAAAACTTAAACCAATCTGTAATTGTGGGCAGTTTGACAGTTCATCGCAAGTGCTTTAATCAGGTACGAAGTCAAATGAATCAAACTTTGGGAAGTGTCTCGTAAACTTTGTTGGTTAATCATATTCATTTTGTATGAATAGAAATGAAGTAGTTGGTAAATAGAGCTTGCTTTTTCAAGGATAGAGTGCCAAAGGTACAAACCTTGTTCTGTGACGGTGACGCCAAGTCTGACAAATGTTTTTAAAAATTTTAACAAACAATATTCAGGTTACAATTAAAAGGTGGCTGTGCACCATCAACAAGGTTTATTTAGAAAGTAGACCACCAAGTTATTATTTGAGGGGTACAATTGTTGGAATCTTCACCTAGGGAAGGAAAGTTGTTCGTCTTGTCCATAACACATGCACAATTATCATGGTCGATTCACAAGTAGATTACACCTGACACCATTCCGTGCTCCACTCCGCCAGTATTCCCCCGTTAGGTTTATCGCCCGAGCCGACGATGCCGGTGGTGGGCTGACTAAGCCGCCTCCGCCACCAGCTCGCAGCTGCGGGATGATAACGGCGGGATGACGGAAGCTGGCCCGGCTATCACCGCTAAGTGCAAACCCTGCTCGGCCCATAAACACGACCCATTATCTGCCCCAGACGGAGCCAGCGCCGGCCGCCCACGTGGAGTAAGTCGTCACCTCCTCGCTGTCGTGGGCCACGAGCATCCCCCTCCGGAGCCGGGGCACCCGCCGCGCCGGCCGGGGGAGGAGGGGAGGAGCTGTGCAGAATGTTCCAGGGTAGTCGGTAGCTGATTGATAACAGACGGTGATAAAAATTATCGTGTCCATCAGTCAGGGTATCTCCCCTTCAAGGAAAGAACCCCCGTCTAGCTGAAACCTGGGGAGGAGGGGAGAGTATCGTCCTTCGCAAATTGTTAAAGAGGGATGTCAAGCTAATTGATAAGTCGTTGATAAGGGATTTCATTAACATTTTAAGTCAATCAGTGACTGTGAGCTTCTTTGAAGCCTAGACGATCCATGAGGTGGGAGAGAAAATCATTTTTGACGTAATAAATTGTGCCATGTTAGGTAGCTTTTTAATATCAGAAGTTCATAAGAGCATGCCAAACTCTCTAATGGTTGGGGGTTGAGTGTGAAAGAGGTTTGCTCTGATCCTCCCTCTTCAGGAAAACCAAGTCGATTAAGAAAACACATTCAGTTTAGAGCTATTAATTAACTGGATTCGTGGGTAAACAAATACATACAGCATAGGTCTTAGATTTATAAATGACAAAAGATATGCCATTGAGAGTGATTTCAGAAACAATATTATCCTAAAACAATTAATTATATCTTACATCTAAGTGCAACACCCCCTAGTGACATACTGAACAAATGTTTGAAAAATTATAATTTACAAAATTTGTTCCACACATTGTAGTGAATAAAATTCATAGAGTGTTGCTGGAGAAAATCGTCATTTAAAAATTTTATTTTTGTTAATTAACAAAATTTTCACAATGAATGTGTGTAAAAATTAAGGTGTCGATTGCAAAAACCCCTATATCTTAATATTCTCAAACCAAAGAATCGTCTCATTAAAATTATTAAATTTATGCAAACAAGTTGTAACTGGTGTACCTCAGGGTTCCTCGTCCGGCCCACTCATATTTACCCGTAATAAACCTCAATCACCGCCTTTACCGTAATAATCCGCATAAACAATTGTCACTCGACCTTTGCCCTGGCATTGATTGTTATATTGCTCCACTGCTGGACATATCGCACCGGTCGTTCCCGCCCACACCGCGGCGCCGCGCCACAGTCGCGCGGTGGTCCGACTATAATCCCCTGTTATTGCAGCGCTGATTTACTGTGTTTTCAGACGCTAAAACGTGCCGCTGTCAAAACGTCTGTGGCTAATGATTCTGATTTGTTCGGAGCCCAGTTATTGTTTCGTATCGTTTGTGAATAGGAATCGCACCTAATTTAGGATATAACAGATGTGGGTAATTTATTTTTTGAAAGGGGGTGTTAACAACTTTAGTAATTAAATTTGAAATTCGTCAGTTTACTAATGAACACGCCATGATGCATACAAATACTTGACAAACCATGTTCCTGAACATTTAGGGCGCCGGAAAATTTAAATAACTATTCTTTATTTTTGTTTATTTCAATATTATTTAGGTAAATATTTCTACTTAAAATCAATGCTCAATAATGTGACCCCTCTTTCAGAACTCTGTCCCCGATAGCTGGCACGTTTCCAAGATATCTTAATCACATAAGACCCAGAACGCGATACATCAGCTCCGCAACACGGTCGGATCATATTTTGATGAAGCGTTCTGTAGTTTATCAGCAGATTTATGAAGCTCTCGAATTATCAGTTGAGACACAACTTCCGGCAACATATCGCCTCTCAGCGGCCTGCTCATTGATTCAGAACAGATCCCGTTATCGGAAAATAAATCTGCATTCAGCAACATAAATCCCTCAAATCCTTCAAATTTAACTAGAATATTTAACACAAAACTCTCTGAGTCAATTTTAAGTATCCGCAAAAGCATATTTAAAGAACAAAAACAAGGTGTTAACTTGCTATAAACTCTGCTGGAAGAATTATTGAAAAAATGATAGTGCTTTTCTATATAAACTGAGTAAGTAATCCATCTATCTAAGTAAGCTTGGATCTTCTCGTCTTTTTTCTCAGCTCATTATAGTTAATCTAGAAACATTAAGATACAAAATGAAACAGAAGAAATTCGAGCATACCGTTAGAAAGGTAGTGTCCTGGACATGAGCAGAACCCATTATAATACACATCCGCACTCAGAACTACGCCCAATAGGCTGCCAAAGCTTCAATATTTATCTCATATAGAAAAAGGGCAATAATTGATCGAATCATTAGACACAGCTATTTAAAACTTAAAAAGAATAGACGACGTAGTTAAAAAATATTTTTTAAACGATTTGGGACCAGACTCAGATCAACTTAAATAATGGTCTCATTTCTTCCAGTGAGCGAGCTCTAGTTATAATAAAATCCAAAATTTTAATTAAATAAATAACTTTTGATTTGTATAGTTAAATTGTCTTTCATCTTAAAAGCAGAGGAATCTGCACGTATCTATAATGGGGGCCATTAATCGTTGTAGGAAGCATGCTTTACTAAGCTCCAGTCTAAAAATATTCTATTTAAATTTGTTAATTTTCGCAAGAAGCCATCTATTAATAAGAGGAAAATGAGAAGACTAACAATAGACGACGGGAGCGCCAGTGGTGGGGGGGGGAGGGGGAGGGGGAGACGTATGATAAATGATAATTCTCACTTGACGATAAATAACGGGGCCGACAGCAACGCCATTTGTATGTGAAGAGATTAGGACTACTGTGCGCTTCCTGTTCGGTTGGCTGAATTGTACGGCATGATGGGTAATATTTTTACTATCTCCATAATTATGGTAACCCGTTACTGTTTTGTTAGTAAGCAAAAATATTCAAAAGTTGTAATAGAATTTGTTTTTACCTATATAAGTTTTTAAATTGTTCAAAAGAAGTTTACTTTAGCCTTAATCCACTTCTCCTATAATAAAAGAAAAGCATTAACAGTTTTTTTTTCTCACAAAATTAAGCTGCTTTGATTAAGTTGAATATTTAAATTTACCAATTTTCTTTACCTACAGTAAGTTATGGGACAGAAAATTATAACAATAAACTTAATTTTTTATAATTGAATAGCACCTTGAAAGAACTAAACTATTGATATATATATTTTTAAATAAACGTTTCAATGATGCCACATGCCCATAAATCTTCTGGAGTTAAAAATAATTTAATTCATCGGTTTATCATTATATATCAGAAAAGCCTATAGAATATAAATATTGAAATTGAATTATTTAAAATCATAGTTGTCTATTTCATAAAAAATTTAACTATATTGAAAGTAAGTAAATATCAATTAAAGTTTCATATTTGTCATTTTGTGGTTGCAAGTTGATGAATGTTCACAATACTTAAAAGAAATTCTTCAAATCAACAAGAGAAAAAATTATTATATAGATTCATCCTCGGATTTGTAGAGTCAGTTTTGACCGATGAGGCCCTCCGCTATAAATCCCCGGGCTGGTGAATTAATTATCCAGAACTCAACGAGCCACGAATAAATCAGAGGTTTCTGTCGGTCCGACTGTCTGTCTGTCTGTGGACCTGGCTTGTGTCTGTTATCACTTTATAATTAATCTGGAAGGAGGCAGGATAACACCCCCTAAATATTCTGAGCTGCTCAAGTAATATAGATATCATCCGCAGCTTTACAGCTTGTAAATAAAAGATGAGTTGCTTCGTCCATAAACTCCATAACTGATGAAAGTGTATGTTAATCATTCTCTTTTAATGATAATCCAACACAATGTTAAGGGCTTGAATTTAGTTGGTTGACAGTATGTTCGAGAATAAATCATTAATCACAATAAAAGATTAGGGTTAGAATTTGTCTAGTATATAAATGTAAATTACTGGTATAAAATTATACCTAGTTGTTCCCTAAAGAAAAATCATAAACCTGTTTTTATCATTCTGCACGAAATCAGCCTTTTTTTGTTCTCCCAATAGTACAAGAAATGTTTCTTTTTGTCCTACGACTGAAAAATCAGCTGTAATTAGGTCATAGGACTGAAATGTCAGCTGTTTGCTAAGTATATTATCATTTATTTATTTTGAGATTTAGAATTTTGAAATTTAGACGTTATAAAGAGCAGTGTTTGTAAATAACAGAAAAGTAAACACTGCATATTACTTACTTTTTAAATATAACCTCGAAAATACAACTCTATATTATTTTTAACAATTAAAAGTATAATTACTCATTATGATAAAAACGTTATTCATCTATCGGAGAAACGTGTCTTTTTGGTGCTTAATCGTTTTTAAAACATGATTGGGTACCAAAAAGACCCACTTTTGCTCCTAGGGATAAAAAATACTATATTATTAGTAATACTATCTTATATAAATTGAAAATTCTGAAAATATTGTAAAAATTATGCAAGGCAAAACTTACTTATTTACTCATACTCCCACAGTGGTATTTACAATTTGTAGATGAAAACATTAGGTTAAGCAAAACTGAAGAAAATAAAGATACGAATTCCATTGGGTTAAAGACTAACAACGACATTATCTTACGACCACCTCGGTAATCATCTCTGAAAACAACGATCTTATTTTAAGAAAAACGAGAACGTCTCACGAGTCTCTAACGACACGGCTTAATAATTCCTTACAACGGGGGGAATATTATTACTCCTGTAAACTGTGGATCTTTTGACATTAAGCTGATGTTCAAGCGAGTTATTTTTTAAATTAATGAACACAAATTTTGGAGAATGCAAAGAATCTTCCTCATTTATACAGTTTAATCTTATCTTTCCTACAATTTTTAAGGCTTCACGATGGTTTATAAACACTTTTCAAAGAAAACAATATTTATAGACATAGCTTTGAACAAGTAAAAAAGGTGGACAGCTTACTTAGTTACATAAGCCCTTACAATTTTCAGTTTACCCTACAGTTAGAAGGTTATTTGTGTTGCGTTACAAAAATCTATTAAATCACATCAAGCTGGATAAGTTTTGTTGTTTCCGCATTAGGCATAATTTACAATTCTTTTTAACTTTTATAAATTAACTATACATTAACTTAAAAAAGGCTAAAACATATTTCCTTTCCAGATTGTTTTAAATATAAACCCACCCGGTAACTGGATACCACCGGTAAGGCTTTCAAGGCATCAGATAAATCAAATTAGTGATACAAATAATCCCGCTGGAGGCAATTCATCAATTTAAATCTCAGAAAAGAAAATCCCGGTGATGCATCATCGTCCAAATGAGCAGAAGAGACTAAATACGCTGGATGAAGTCGTAATCCCGTAATGCGGGGATCGGACCTGCGTCGATATTCTGATAGGAATAAACTCGCGCCATCGTTCATCTCAGGTGGAATTTATTTATTTTAGATTCTGCGTTGCTTAGTTAATATTTAAATTTGGAATTTGATTTTAATTAATTCATTTTTTATTGATTATTATAAGTTTCATTCGTTAATCTCTTGAATTTTCGTCAATAAGTTTTGTCAAGTGTTATAATTATGTGAAAAATCCCTGATTGTATTACAATTAATCTGCAAAGGATAAACATTTATCCACGTCTACTTTTTTATAATATAATAATATGATTATTAAGATGAGAGTTTTTTCAACAAATACGAACCCTTTTTAATTAAAAATAACATTATATTACGTCAATTTAGGAATTAGTTTTTCAGACCTACTCCAGCCCCCACTCTGCCCTCTGTCAAATTTCATAAACAACCTTTTTTGCGTGAGATTATTTTTTGGGTGAGTTTTTGCGTGCAGATTAATCAAGTTCATCTACTAAAAATTCAAGCATGTAGGAAACGAAGACGTATTTCTGTGATAGGAGAAGATCAAAACACAAAATATCTTCAATGAATATAGTTATTTTATTCAATCGGTACAACATAGAAGATCTAAACACAAACTATATTCGATGAATATAGTTATTTATTCAATCGGTACAACATTTCTACATCCTGTAAACATTTTCATTGATCCTTTTTGACTCACGTTATCGAGAAACGTATCCTCAAAGCTTTCTTTATGAAGGGGAAAGTTCTAATTTTATTATTTGACTTGTCCATTTGTAGACATAGTTCTTGAAATACAGGAATACAGGTTCAATTATGTATACACATACTGTATTTGATACTTTACGCGTTGAGTTCTTGTACAAGCTACTTCTTCTACACTCTTGAAACAATTTAAATGATTTTTGTGACATTGCATTAAGTTCGGTGAGCAGTTTCTTCTTAAGCAAATTGTTAAACATCCACAAAAACGGAAGGGCTCTGCAAGCCCTTATTATCGTTATTTAACCATTCCATTCATATTGGTAAGGAAATTAATTGTTTACAAGATTAACAGCTATAAAAAGTAAACACAGAATGAGATTATTTATGTATTAATATCAACAGGTTATGATAACTATTGAGGATACACTTGTTAAGGAACTGCTATCAAAGAGCTTAAACAATAAAGGTTATATGTATAAATTTAAATTTTTATTATTAATATCCAAATAATATTGCTATATCTAGCAATATGGGTGCACTAGTTACACGTAAAAAAGTATTCATTTCAATAGAAACTTTTTGTAAGGAAATTTCTTCAGGACAGTTTAATAATTACAATAATAATTAAATACATTTAATGTAATTTAACAATCGGTCGCTGTTTGGTGTCCAGTGTTGCACTGTCTCGCAGCTTCTCGCTGGAGCTGGAGCCAGCTGGTCTATTCTCAGCTGGAATCCCATTGTTGTTTCCAGGTCAAATGTGCCTCCACATTCTGGCCTTCACTAGTGTGAAATAGCCGTTACAGTCCTCTCCACTATCCAACGTTAGTCACTTGTTAAAAATAAGTTTTGTGCGTAAAAGAGATTTTGGAATTTAAGAATGCAACAAATTATAACGAAATATTTTGCCTACTTCTACTTCCAAGATTATTTTTGTCGTCTAAAGAAAAAAGTTAGCTAATACTGATAATAATAGGATGGGAAAATTATTAAGACAAGCAATAATAGAAAGTGATTTAAGTAAAATATTCTTATAGCTGGCATAAAAGTGCTATACTGCACCTTAGCTATTAAGCCGATATACAAAATTAATATCCACTAAAAATATAAGCAGGCTAAATAAAACCTGCCCCGATAAAATACTTAATACAAACACAATACTTATTAAAAGTCCAAAAATTATTATTAAAAAATTGTTATTAAAAGAAAGATTATTGACAGTACACAAGTGTGTGTGTTTGGTCATATAATCTTGTGTGTCTTTCAAAGTAATTTTAAATAACCTTACTTGATTATTCGCATTGACTAAGCCATTTCTTTATACGGACAATGCTAACGTTGAATTTAAAAATACTAAAATCATATTAACCTAAAACAAATATTATGAATCGTTGAATTCCAACTCATATAAAGAACAAAGGAGTTAACATAAATTAGATTTCGCATGAATAAAACATATTGAATATTTCATTCGGATTTGATTTAAGACAAACAATAACACAAACCTCCAGGCAGAGACGAGGCGACGCTTGCTCACGCTAAGTTATCGAGTAAATTGAATAAACGCAGTGTTTGCCGTGCGGGATATTTGGATGGGGGAACAATGAATATTTGGTTATGGAAACATGAGCGCTCGATACCTGAGGGAATCACACGACGACGGGGACCACTGCACGTCGATCGGGGATACGCTAATGGGTGATGGGTTGAATATTTTAAAAAGCGAATATGACTGGAAAAAAAACACTTAATTGTTTAAATACGAGTTTCACTTAAGTTTGTAACATCAGTGGAAAACTAATTGTGGAGCTTTATTGACCATTAGTTCGTTTTTCCGTTCATTAAAGTAACAGTATTCTGCTATGGTTATACTGTGTATAAGCCTATACTTACTATAAGTTAGAGATAATATACAGTTCTTAACATTAAAATGTGAGATAATATTTCGATATATCATGGTACAAAAGTTTTATGGATAAATTAGTTTTTAGAAGCTATATTTTCTTTTTCACAAGAAATCCAATATTTTGTCGAATAATAATTAAATGATGTCGTGCTTCAATATTGAATATAATGGGGTTTTTTATGAAGCTGTAGGGAATCACAGCTTCCCTATTAAAGCTGTGACACCCTTACGTAAATTTGCTTTTCTTAAGCAAATTTTGGGTAATGGTTTTTAATACAGCTACATTGTAGATCAAGAAAAATAAATAAATAGCTTTTCCCTGTCTAGCTTTAACAAAACCCATATTAATTTATTTGCAATTTTGATTCCACGATAAAAAGATTACTAAAACCCTATCTTTTTGAAGAGATTTGATTTATTATTAACAACACTGATTGTTTATCGAAATACAGTCATAAGTCAAGTTGCAGTCGTATCGTTAAAAAAAAGTAGCAAAAGAGTTCTGCCATAAAAACAGGTAATTTGCACTTCAACTAAACACCAAGATATTGTTCAAGGTGAATTAATAAAACTGCGATAAAACGCAATAAAAGCATTCGCCACTGACATGAATTGCAAATGCAATAGGCTCGCCCGTTACCATTAGCTTAGTGTCCTCAGAATAAAGAGGTCCAACGAGTGTGGGTATGTAAATGAAACAGAAATGTATGTAAATGTTGTTCACGTGTGATTGTGGTGCTACATTTGCTGCTTGGAGCCATTCCTAATGGTTATTGCAGGAGAATATTCAGTGAACGCTGAGATTGCCAAAAGGTGGGTGGGAAAGAGGCTAATGTATTAATTAGGAATTCAATCCGGTACTGAAAGCTACATTTGCACGGAGAACTGTGTACTTTGAACACACGCTGGGCATTGGGAGCAGTCATAACCGTAAAAATTTAAAGCATAGTTGAAGCAGATTGTCAAATATTAGCAGCTAACTAGTAAAGAAAAATCGGACAGTTCAATGAATCCAACAGCTTTCTTAGTGTAGTAAACAGGCTATCAGAATATATTTGGAGTGTTGGGTAAATGTAGCATATTCGAACGGAAAAAGTGGCTTTTGAGCAATTTTTACCGCTATTGAACTTTTTGAAATTTTACTTTTTGACATGTTTTAGAGCAACTGTGAGTAGTAACTTCTGATCTTAGAGTAGTGTGATTGATAAGGAGTAGATAAATAAATTAATTTTTCAACCGGCAGTCAATGGAGCATGATTATGGTACAGTGAGCGAATCATAATGTATTAAAGACTTAAAATACTAACATAAAATAAGTATGAAAATTAACGGTTGGCAATCCTTGTTGGAGTCGGATAAACGGTTCAAGTTTTCAGCCCTGTCTGTTTTACAAGGAGTAAATCAATCATTCGTTTAACACAGAGAAATGTGAGCTTCAAAGCAACCCTAAATATCTACATTGTAAAAAGTGGCGGGAAACCTTTGAAGCGATCAGACCGTGGTTCCGACCGCTAATCGGTTAACAGATGGACTGACAGATTTAGCGGGGGGAAAGCCGCAAAGGAGACGATTATTATCAGAATATACGGTCATCTCTGTATTTGGTTTAACGTAAAACTCGCTTCTGATAATCAGTTTTTAACACAAATATTTCTTTTTAAAATGTGAATGGTGAATATTTTATACTGTGTGTCAATACTTGAACCATCTTTCATTTCAGATTATACAGAAAAAAACGAAGTTAAAGTTAGCCATTTATAGGCTGCTTAAAGAAACATGAAAAACTGATTGTATATAGGGCCTACACAAATGTTATGTAACCTGAATTGAATTTTAAACCTCGAATGAATAAACAAGGCCTTCAGGCAATCTCGATCAATTTTAAAAGTTATAAAGACAAAACTAAAAGCGATCAATTGCACATCACAACCTATGTACGTACAACAGTACCACTTTGATTTAGTTATAATTTCTTCATTGCCCAAAACAAAACAGATAATGCAGCAAAATCTGAAATTAGACACAGATAAAAGTAATAATATAATTTTTAACTGTCCTGTCAAAACCATCTGTTAAATGAAAACAATGCCAAAATTAACACTGTTCTGACGACCAATCTTCCGAAAACTTAGCCTAAAATGTTAAACTGAAGATAAAAGCCAAAGCTTTAGACTCAAATTCAATTTAAACACACTTGGGCCGATGCAGCGCAGATAAGCGGGACAATCCAACACTTTGTCCATCAAGCTGATTAACAGAGGTCATTAAAGTCAATGTTAATGTTAATGGCTCCTTATCAGCCGAGGGGGAGATGAACGACCTTGAGGGCGTCTGGAGATGAAACTGATAACGAGACCTAAGATGCTGCCTGCGTCTGTAATGGATGTAATCACTGATTTAATGATTGTAGCTGTAATTTAACGCGTCGAAAACTTTTTTACGACGGCAATTTGTTTTAGTGGCGATAATAAAGCTTGTTTTAAGGTAATCGTTTGTTTTGTTTCGGTAATTTAGATCCTTCTCACACGAAAACGCTTGACAAATTAATTTTCAAGCATATTCTGAGTAGAACAGATTACGGTTTGATAAAATTAAACAAGATGAATTTTTTTGATCACTAAAACGTAATTTAGTATAACAAATATCGAAAGAGGTCAATTAACTCATCATGGTCTCTTATGTAAATACATAAGAGGTCGAACGGCAAAATCTATAATATATACAGCCCCATGTGTAACTGACTGACTGACTGACTCACTCACTGATGATCTTAAGTTCCTGAAGCGACCGTTTAAGATAGAGACTTGAAATTTGGTATGGACATTCTTTGAGATGTTTCAATATAGGGAAAATCATAAAACTACGATTTTTTTACTTGTAAACTATAAAAAAGTTTAAAAAATATAGATTTGTCGGTAACGTAGTTCAGCCGTGTGAGCGTTTATCACCGTTTGGGTAATGTAGATCACTTTGCAGGTTTAGTTCTCGCTCATGTTTAAATGATCTCTTTCAACTACACCCGTGTTTGATACAAATGTTGCATTCAATATAAACATGAACGGTTTATGTAGACGACGGTATTTTAATGCATTGAGAGCGGGTTATTTCACCAGGGTAATATTCGCTTAGATATATACATTATTAATGCCCAAAAACTACAAATTTTCAACTTTCAAATTATAAAATATTCTAAAAAGACGAGGTGTCGGTAAGGAAGTACTTTGGTTCTTAAAGATGTCGCTTGGTGCGCTATTATAGTCGCTAAGTTCTCGCTTGTATTTAAATGATATCTTTTAACTACACCTCTTCCCGATTCTCAATTGGGCGCATAGTTGTTTAAGTATGGTTTTCCCTCTGATTGCTGTGTTATTATTGAAAATGAAGTTTACTGGATCGAAAGCGTATCATTACATTCAGGTGCTGTCCGCTTTGATTTCGATATTAATTGCAAAAAATATTTTAGGTCTTATTTTATTTTCTAGACTATAGTTTCCTCTTGCTGGAAAATTTCTTGTAGGTTTTCGCACAAAAAATTACCTAATACAGTAATTATAACTTAATTTTGTACTATTTGTATGCTGTCTCTCTATATGAATTCCCAGATTGAATATAGCGCTTCAGTTGATAGTTCTGGTGCAGTTTTACTTTGAAGAGTTGAACGTGTCCCAACACGTTTGACATCCGGTCTTTGACCTATTTGCTGCTGTCCAATCAAGCTTAGATTTTAGTTTAGGAAACGATTGAACATATTAAGTTATAGAACGATTGGACTTTCCATTCTTACCTTCGCTAACGTTTACCTACTTCCGACGTTTTTTTTTTGACCATCTACATATCTGATGACCCATCAGGCTGAGAAATATTACAATAACCAATTGAATTAAACTCAATAGTAATTTTTCTCGCTGCCACTTTGTCCATTAAACTTCCTCAATGCAGTGCTCTCACCTAAAGTCTCGATTAACCCTATTATTGTTGTAATTGAAACCTATTCTATGCTTATCAATTATTGTAACTCTTTCAGTATATTTTAATTTAACCAATAATTATTTTTTGGCTTTTATTTCACAATTGGTATTCTATACTACCATTGGTTTACTACCATTGGATTACTATCATTGGTTGAAAATGCATAATGTACGCCGATTTTATGGTTCTTAAGTTGCAACTTTCTTCATTTTAAGACTATATAAAGACTTTAAGACTTCATGATTATAGTACCTAATACCCTGTGATATATTACATACTACTAGGGCTCTATTTTTATTAATTTTCTGAACTAATATATATAACATTTAAAATTATTGTTAAATTAATAATTGCTGATTTTGAATGATAAAATTGTTATCGTTCCTCTATATGGTACATATTTGATTGCTGCGTTTCTTGGCCATCCCGTGGCGGAACTGAAGCATCTAAGCCTATACCATATATTTTTTTTTAATTTCAAATATCTTGATTTTGTCCCTTTTTCTTCGATTACATACAACGATCCTCTATTTAAACTTAAAATTTTATTCTTTTTTATCATTTCAGAATACAGCTATTACCTCAATCATGTGCAATCATAATCTTATCTCCCAAATTTTTACACAACAACTTTTGAGCATTACTATTTACATAGTTCAATAATATTTCACAACTCCATTATATTTTTTAACGAATTAAGGGGAACTAGGGAGTGGGATTAAACCATGAGCCGTGGGCAAATTTCAAAGCTTATTATTATTTATTGTGAGTAGTGTGTATTGGCGGCTTCTGTTACTGTCGTTGGAGTTGAGCCCTCAACTAGCCTGTTCATTGTATGAGGTTTTGAGAGTAATTTAAGGAATTGGGGCAACCAATTATTGGGTTGGACCCTCCATCAAGCATAACACCTAGAATAGTTACATAAATAATATTTATTTCACAGCTCAATTTTTTAACTATTCAGAAAGGAGGGGTATTAAAACCTACTAATAGGAGATTATTAAAGCTTTTTTTACTATTGATTGTGAATTTAGAGTATTAGATGGTTTTGTTACTGTCTTGGGTGTCCAGATCTTGTGTGGAACTAAACTATTTCAAACTTGACTTTTTATTAATTCAAACTAGGGGGCAACTCATAAGGGGGCATGGGGGCGGAGCCCCCATCGAGCCGTAGGCGAGTCTATAATATATACAGCCCCATGTGTAACTGACTGACTGACTCACTCACTTATATGGGATACGAATTTCTGACGTAACTATTTAAGCTACAGACTTGAAATTTGGCATACGTCTAGAATGAATGGTCAATGGTAAGTGTAAAATCTTAAACTTTCAAATTTGTAGTTTTAACCTACTAAAAAAATTCAAAATGGCGGATTTCTGAAATTGTGATTTTAGTTTTTTGGCTCTAGCGGCCAAACGCTTCGTCCTATCTAAAATCTGAGAACAATACTACGATAGGGAATTCAATTATCTACAATTTTGGTCCTGTGACTTTTTATCATATCTCACACCGTTAAGCCTCCAGAGCGTTTTTAATGAAATCCCGTTTTCGGTTTTTGGGCTCTAGTGACTAAACGGGTGGTCCTACAAAAAACTTTCAACGTTAATTTTGATAGATCTTTTTAATATCTACAATTTTGATCCCCACATATTTTGCCGTATCTCTTCCCGTTTACTCTCAAAATACATTTTTCACTTTTTCCCAATTTTGTGAACATAAGTAGTGGCGATTAGTGGGTTCTGGTCCAATATAGAAATCGTAATTTTAGTCCGGATGAGCTAGAAACTTGAAATTTGGTACACACCTAGTTTGTATGGCCAATACAAATAGAAAATCCCAAAACATTGAATTTTCTAATTTTAACCCCCTTAAAAAATTATTTTTTCATGGTAAAATCTACAGTATGTAAGGCTTTTCTAAATACACTGCAACTTTTGAACGAGAGGTCCTATCTCGAATCTGAGGAAAAATTCATGGTCAGGAATTAGACGCTCTACAAGTTTAGTCCTGAGAAATTTTTCCGTATCTCACTCCCTTCACCCTTAAAAAGAGGCGTACTTTCAAAATTTCCAAATTTTTTCACAAAAATCTCGTTATTTTAATATTTTTTATTTACTAAAATGGCACACGGATGCTTGAACTTTAGTACATATTATGGTCTCAACTAGATCTTACCACAGTGGTAGCCATTGACCAATCTTTATTATAATTAAGTCTAAAAAAATTGAAAAAAAACACAAAATTCTTAAAATTCTTTCGTGTTAATTGTTTGTAAATTACTTTATATTGCCAAATATACTGCAATATTGATATTTGTTTTGCCAGTATTATGTTCTATTTTAGACGCTCTACAAGTTCGGTCCTATGCAATTTTGCCGTATCTCACCCCCTTCACCTGTAAAGAGGGGCGTACTTTTACAATATCGAAATTCTTTCACCAAAATTACTCTATTTCAATATTTATCGTTTACTTTTATGACACATACATGCCTCAAATATTGTATACACTCTGAATATATCTAGTTCTTACTACAGAAGCAGCCAAAGACCGATTTCAATCAAAAAATAACTGTGAAAATACTAAATTATTAACCTGTTTTATGTATAGTTTTTGGTGATTTTGTTAAACCCGGTAAAGATACTGCCATACCGATATACTTTTTGTCAGCATCATATTTTTTTTAGACTCTCTATAAGCTCGGCCCTTAAGATTTTGTAGCATTTCACTCTCTTCACCAAAAAGGGGCGTATTTTCAAAAATTTTTCACAAAAATTGAGTCATTTTTATATTTTTTATTTACTGTTATGACAATTAGATGCCTGAAATTTAGCTACACACACACACACATACCATGAGCATTATATATAAAATATAAAAGTAAAGTATCAATTTAAGCTTTAAATATCAAGAGAATATCTTAAATGCTTTAGACTTCCTGAACTATTAAACTAAGTCAGCGAAGATAATGATAGAGTTGGGGGTGGAGGCCTCAATTAGCCTGTTCAGTTCTTAAGACTTAGAACAATTAAGAATTCGGGGCAACCCCAAATGGGGGCATGGGGGCGTAGCCCCCATCGAGCCGTAGGCGAGTCCATAATATATACAGCCCCATGTGTAACTGACTCACTCACTTATATGGGATACGAAGTTCTGACATAACTATTTAAGCTAGAGACTTGAAATTTGGTATACGTCTAGCCTGAATGGTCAATGCTAAGGATAAAATCTTAAACTTGCAAATTTGTAGTTTTAACCTACTAAAAAAAATTCAAAATGGCGGACTTCCGAAATTGTAATTTTAGTTTTTTGGCTCTAGCGGCCAAACGCTTCGTCCTATCTAAAATCTGAGAACAATACTACGATAGGGAATTTAATTATCTACAACTTTGGTCCTATGACTTTTTATCACATCTCGCACCGTTAAGCCTCCAGAGCATTTTTAATGAAACCCCGTTTTCGGTTTTCGGGCTCTAGTGACTTAACGCTTTGTTCTACAAAAACTTTTACATAACAATTTTGATAGATCTTTTAAATATCTAAAATTTGTATCTTTACATATATCACCGTATCTCCTCTCGTTTACTCACAAAATACATTGTTCACTTTTTCCGGATTTTTGAACATAAGTAGTGGGATTTTGCCGGTTCTGGAACAATAGAGAAATCGTAATTTTTGGTACGGATGAGCTAGAAACTTGAAATTTGGTACACACGTAGTTTGTATTGTTAATACAAAAAGGAAATCGCAAAACATTGAGTTTTCAAATTTTAACCCCCTAAAATTTTGTATGGTAAAATCTACACCATGTAAGGCATTTTCTAAATACGCTGTAACTTTTGTACGAGAGGTTCTATCTCGAATCTGAGGGATAAATCATGGTCAGGAATTAGACACTCTACAAGTTTAGTCCTGTGAAATTTTGCCGTATCTCACTCCCTTCACCCTTAAAAAGGGGCGTACTTTCAACATTTCCAATTTTTTTCACCAAAATCTCGCTATATTAATATTTTTTATTTACTAATATTGCACACGGATGCTCGAACTTTAGTACATATTATGACCTCAAATAGACCTTACCATAGCGGCAGCCATTGACCAATTTCAATTATAATTAAGTCTAAAATTCTTTTTAAAACACAAAATTCTTAACATTTTTTCGTGTAAAGTGTTGTAAATTAATTTATTCTGCCAAATATACTTCAATATTGATATTTGTTTTGTTAGTATTATATTCTATTTTTGCCGCTCTACAAGTTCGGTCCTATGCAATTTTGCCGTATCTCACCTTCTTCACTCGTAAAGAGGGGCGTATTTTCACAATATCGTAGTTCTTTCACCAAAATTGCTCTATTTCAATATTTATCGTTTACTTTTATGACACATACATGCCTCAAATTTTGTGTATACTATGAATATACACTACTATACACACTATTTCTTACTATAGAAGCAGCCATTTGCTGATTTCAATCCAAGATTAGTAAACAAACTGAAAAAAAACTAAATTATTAACCTTTATATGTACAGTTTTTGGTGATTTTGTTGAACCCGGTAAAGATATGGACATACCGATATTTTTTCAGCATTATATTCTTTTTAGATGCTCTATAAGGTTGGCCTTAAGATTTTGTAGCAGTTCACTCTCTTCGCCCCAAAAAGGGGCGTATTTTTAATATTCTTTCACAAAAATTGAGTTATTTTAATATTTTTTTATTTATTGTTATGACACTTAGATGAATGAAATTTAGCTACACACACATACCCTGAGCATTAAATATAAAATATAAAACAAAAGTATCAATTTGAACTTTAAATAACCCCCTAAGGGGGCATGGGGGCGGAGCCCCCATCGAGCCGTAGGCGAGTTGATATTTATATAGTCCTTATTATGTGAAATGCACAACTCTAGTATTTGACGTTAACATGTAAAGAATAAGTTTCTCAGTAAATAAAGGAATGGATCTAATTATAATTCCAGTAATTAACTTTATCACTTGTAAAGATAAAACAGTTTCCTTATCTAATTAAAAAGACCAAAATGTAGAAACGTAAATAAGGAATTTCATATTGCATTACCTAAAGAATGGAAATTTCTATTTACTGGCTTTGTAAGGACATGATTAATGCATTCCCCGCTCAGATGGGAGATCTGACATTTGCCGCAGCTGACGGGCTGGAGTCGTCAGCTGTTTTCTCATCTCCCGCCAACGCGGTAATTATCAGCTGATAAGGCTCTCTTTGATGCGCCGTCTGTAATAATGTAGTGGTTAATATTACTGAAGGAGAAAGGTTGTTTAACTGTTAACTTTTGCAATAAACCATGGAATATTGTTGAAGAAAATGTCAAATGTGATGGCTTGTAATTTATATTCCTTAGACCAATTTTGTAACCTGTAGCATTAAATATTTTTCCAGTTAAGTCATTTGTGTAACGAAAAGATGCAGATTTTTCATTGATTTAAAAATTAATATAGAACAAATCATATCATGAATAATGGCCAAATGCATCAAGCAAGAATGTAGTCGAGTCGTGTCCTAAACTATCAACATATAAAAAAAATCTAATCAGCCTATTAGAGAACACATGTGATCATACACTGCCGAGTGCTGCCAACTAAATAAGGAGTCACTGTAGTAAATCCGTGCCCAATAAACTAATTATAATGTGAGAGACGAGATTGGGACACTCTTTGGATGGAACAACCGGAGACATATCCGATTGACACTGATGCCAACGACATCAGGAGGCACTGTAGTGGTTCTGTGCGTGCATGACTAATCAACATGAGACGCGAGACTCATAAACGCTGCTGTCGGGAACCAAGGGGAACACATCTGATCATGCTCACCTCTGATTGCTGCCAACCACATCAGGAGACACTGTAGTGGAGCAGTGTGCATGAATAATCAGCATGTAAGAGACGAGACTGACGCACGCTGCGATCGGGAGCCCAGGGGAACACATCTGATCAAGCGCTGCAGACAACTACATCAGGGACACTGTAGTCGAGACATGTGGATGACTAATAAGCATGTAAGAGACGAGACCGAGGCACGCTGTGGTCAGGAGCCCAGGGTAACACATCTGATCATACGGGTTCATCGCACCTTGTGGCTGCAGACACGACATTCGCCGTGATGCGACAACCGACCGATGGCAACAACAGATTAATAAACCGGTTGCTTGCCATTTCAATCGATTATGTTCTTCGAATGCATCCGGAGGCTTAAACTGGTTTTCGTGGTGCAAAAGGAAAGTTGTCTAGGTTGTGGGCATCAAATCATTCATTCCCAGTACTGTATTAGGAATTATTAAACACTTTAAAACTACTTCTTATTTATGACCTATATATTATCATTGACTCAAAATGAAAGATTATATTTTGTAGCTTTTGATTATGGCCCCTAAAAGATCCGCTAACCGTTATGGAGGCAAATGGAGATAAGGCGTTTAATGAGAAACAACGTTTATCGCCTGAGGGTGGAAAAACTGCCTTTAATTGCATTACTGGCGTCAGGGAGTAAAGTGTTGGCGTTATGGGGTTTCGCTTTTATGCAAACCATCCCTGTGACACTACGTCACATGCAGTTTAGATGAATTAATTAAAAAATAAATAGAATAATCAGTACTTGAATTGATGTGTCGGGGGTGTACCCTTGTACATGGCGTCACGAGACTCAGCGCAGGTCGCATGATCCCTGTTACATCACGAGCAGGTCACATGACTTGATGCTGGTCACATGACCTACGACCGACCGATACCGGGGCACCTGCCGCTTGTCGTTCCCTCCAACACGACGTAAATCTCAACACGTCCCGCGAGGCACGCACATCCTGTAGATCCTGATCCTGGCCGGATAACGCCGCTATCATCCTTCACCAGGACTATCTTGTGCTTTGATCTTTTAATCTTCCGTTATCCTACAAGAAGATGTTTTGGATTTGGGACACAGATCTTGATTAATTGTCTTCGGTTTCCAATCAAAGTGAAAGGTAACCGGAATAGTTGGATTTTTGGGGCAAGAAGAATTAGAGGCATTATAATATATATTAAAATTACCATAAAAGAATTGTACTGAGTGTACACAAAATATTCCTGTTATACATATAATTTTTTACCAAAGAAAAGACTGTCTGTTTTACGAATTAATTACTAATTGTTATTACTAAATCGTTTTTATTTTTCGTTAACGCAACTAATGGAAATTTAATATAGTCCCCTATTACTGTAGTCTTTTATAAACACCTAAACGTCGCCATAAATAGTATTTTATATGTAGGTAAATCTGATTAATTTAAATATATAATCTTTGAAATGCGGGGAAAGCAATTGCATTAAAAACGTTATTAAAATCACATAAATGATATATCCGCAAACGCTTACCTAGACGCTTTGTGCCGCGGGGGAACGAGGAGCCCTTTGACGAGCGAACATGTTAAGCCCCTTGAAGCGTCTACGTCAGTTATTGAGTCAAGTCCTGCCCATCTCCATGTAATTTACATGAGGTCTCCTCAAGTCTCGTGGCTTCTGATGTTAAGTGAAACGTTGAGCTTGGTATTTACTCGGCTTTTCCTTAGAAACCCTTTGATGTAGGTTGAAATATTTAGTTAATTCTTGCAAAATACACGTTATGGTTTTAAATTAGTTGAATGAAAGGTGTAAAAATTGTCGTATTATTCTACTATGATTTTATGCACAATATGAAGGGGGAAAATAAAACGAAAACAAAATATTCTTGATTTCCATTATTGAAAACAGGGTAACCAATGTAATATCCTTGTTTCACTGTTAATGCTTTGAAATTCAATAGTTCTCTTAAAATTTAAAACTGTGCATATAAAAACTCATTACATTTTTATTATTAAATTTTTAGATTATTAAGCTAGTCCTTTTGTTGTTATATATTTGCATAGACTAACACAATTATTCTGGGATATTTGTTTACGACATGTTCTTAAACAAATATAAAAGCGGGCAGTGTAGAACAGGGTATTTCAGTATTAC
The DNA here is from genome assembly GCA_030545055.2 of Neoaliturus tenellus. Taxonomy (NCBI): domain Eukaryota; kingdom Metazoa; phylum Arthropoda; class Insecta; order Hemiptera; family Cicadellidae; genus Neoaliturus; species Neoaliturus tenellus. Next base: position 47,371,193 of record CM061532.1, on the reverse strand, counting down.
TATAGTCCATTCGGTATTATATTTAGTTATCAGTTTGTTAAACCATTCGTTTGAATAAAATTGAATTACTCAGAGACTTCTTACGATTTTCAGTGCTAACGGTCCGTATAAATAAGTTGATATCACTTCTGAAAGGTAACTTTTCTCAGAGGTACAATAGTTACCTCCGAGAGGAATTTCGTAACCCGTCTCGAATGCCACTTCTTTGTGGTCACTGATTATCTGAAATAACCAGCCCTAACCTAAATATTATAATTTTAAGCGTTTCCTTGTAGAAAGTTTACCTACGAGAATTTACCTGCCAGAAGGCCTCCTATATAGTTATCCCAACTTAACGACCGTGCCTACCGAGAGACCGAGAGGCAATACCGGAGGTGCTATGAAGATTCACGATCTTCACTAGTGCGAGTTGAAGCGTTATCTATAAATCTTCAAAGACCTCCGCCACGCCGCGGCCCGTGTATCGCCTCCGCGGTGAAGATCCTGACGCTCCAGAGACACGCACATCCTGTGCGGCGGACGGCTCAACACGGCATGACGTCACGTGGTGCACGCTAGCGCGTCAGGAGGGTTATCTCAAGGTCCATTTCCCTGGCCCGGCCATGTTGGAAATTTGATATGAAAATTATACCACGATTTAATACTCAATTAGTACTATTTAATACCCGAACATTAGATTTAATACTCTTAATACAACAGATTTATTAAGAAGAATCTTGTGGCCGGGCCAGGGAAATGCCATCCCGGCTATGTTGGAAAATGTAGATTTCGACCACGTGGTGATTTAATACTCAATTAGTGCTATTTAGTACCCAAGTGATAGAATTAATACTCTAAAAATAACTGAGTTATTAGCCATATCATGTGGCCGGGCCAGGGAAATGCCAGCCCGGCCATGTCGGAAAATGTGAATTTTAACCACACCAGGATTTAATACTCGATTAGTACTATTTAGTGCCTGAGTATTAGATTTAGTACTCCAACCGTTACTGAGTTATTAACCCTTATGTTATGTATATGGCGGGAGCCGTAAGCGCCAGCCCGGTAACGAAGGAAGATTCATATTTCAACTGTGTTACAATGACAATTTTATATTATTACTATACCAGGATTTAATACTCAATTAGTATTATTTAATACCCAAATGTTAGATTTAGTACTCTAAAAATAACTGAGTTATTAGCCATAACATGTGGCCGGGCCAGGGAAATGCCAGACCGGCCATTTCAATAAATTTGAATTTTAACCACACCAGGATTTAATACTCAATTAGTACTATTTAGTACCCAAATATTAGATTTAGTACTCCAACCGTTATTGAGTTATTAACACTTATCTGTATGGCGGAAGCCGTAAGCGCCAGCCCGATCACGAAGGAAGATTCAAATTTTAACTGTGTTACGATGACAATTTTATATTATTACTATACCAGGATTTAATACTCAATTAGTACTATTTAATACCCAAATGTTAGATTTAGTACTCTAAAAATAACTGAGTTATTGGTCATAACATGTGGCCGGGCCAGGGAAATGCCAGTCCGGCCATGTCAAAAAATTGGAATTTTAACCACACCCGGATTTAGTACTCAAATAGTACTATTTATTACCCAAATATGAGATTTAGTACTCCAACCGTAATTGAGTTACTAACCCTTAGGCCCTATGTATCCCGGTCACGAAGGAAAAAGTAAATCTCAAGTGTGTTAAAATTACAATTTCATATTAAAACTATACCACGATTTAATACTCAGTTTGTACTATTTAGTACCCGAGTATTAGATTTTATATTGAAGTATTAGTACTTCAACCATTACCAAGTTATTAACCCTTATGTATATGGTGGAAAGAAAGAAAATGCAAAATAGGAAATCTTTAACAGAGTGATTAGAAAATATCTTATTAAAACATAAAAACAATTAAAGCTCTTTAGCAGTATTTAGTACCAGAGTATTGCCTTTTTTACTTTAAATAGTGCACAGTTGGTGATTATAGTTTTGTCGCACTCTGGCCATTTGGAACATTACTGATTTTAATATATTGTCTTTTTTATTTAAACATTACTACTGTTTTAGGACATTTAAACTAAGTGGAGTATTGATGAAATAGAGTGAAACGGCTTTAATAGAATGTTTAATAGAATGGAAACAAAAGAAATAAATAACATGAATATTAACGTAAAAATACTTGTAAAATAATAAATAATAAAAATAAATAAATCAATAAATATTAAAACTGATGATAAAAGTAACAACATAACTTAAAAATTACAACTTTAAAAGGAAAATCGTAAACAAACAATATGTACCCATAAACATATCCCATAAATATACCCATATACAAGACGTAACAATAACATCTTAAAAAATACAACCTTATACAAATCAATAAATAAAAAAATAACCATAAACAATAAAATTTACAACGTGAATATAGAAATTAAAACGTAACATAATAACCAGAGATACAAAAGAATTAACAAAAATATAGTCATAACATAAATATATAACCTATTTATAAACGTATACAGGGTAAAGTAATTAGTTTAAACATTTGCAGGGGGATCAAATATACAGGGTAGAAAAAATAGAGATGATTTAATAACTTTAAAAGTATATAAGTAGTAAAACTAAAACTTTGCAAATTGATTTTGAATAACAAAATATACTTCCTTACTTATTGTCCTTGGACCTCCAAGGGGAGACGTTCCACAAGGAGTCAGATATAAATATTTATTGTTAGCAAAGATCAAGACAGTATTTAAATCAAATCAATAATAGTATTTACATCAAATTGCCCAAAGAAGAGAGACAATGCCGCAAATCTCACCTTGAAAGGTTTAACGAGTCAAACATGGAGTATTAAACTAATTACTATCAAACGAGTACTAATTGAATATTAAATCCTGGTGTGGTTGAAATTCAAATTTTTTGAAATCGCCGGGCTGGCATTTCCCTGGCCCGGCCACATGTTATGGCTAATAACTCAGTTATTTTTAGAGTACTAAATCTAACGTTTTGATATTAAATAGTACTAATTGAGTATTAAATCCTGGTGTGGTTAAAATTCAAATTTATTGAAATGGCCGGTCTGGCATTTCCCTGGCCCGGCCACATGTTATGGCCAATAACTCAGTTATTTTTAGAGTACTAAATCTAACATTTGGGTATTAAATAATACTAATTGAGTATTAAATCCTGGTATAGTAATAATATAAAATTGTCATTGTAACACAGTTGAAATTTGAATCTTCCTTCGTGATCGGGCTGGCGCTTACGGCTCCCGCCATATACATTAGGTTTAATAACTCAGTAACGGTTGGAGTACTAAATCTAATACTCAGGCACTAAATAGTACTAATTGAGTATTAAATCCTGGTGTGGTTAAAATTCACATTTTCCGACATGGCCGGGCTGGCATTTCCCTGGCCCGGCCACAAGATTCTTCTTAATAAATCTGTTGTATTAAGAGTATTAAATCTAATGTTCGGGTATTAAATAGTACTAATTGAGTATTAAATCGTGGTATGATTTTCATATCAAATTTCCAACATGGCCGGGCCAGGGAAATGGACCTGTTATCTCACCTAGGATCGGGCATCAGGAGTGTAGCAGCGGGGCTGAAGAATGTGGAGGATGCATTGGGAGGATCATCGGGTAAAATTATGACCAGATTTTTCTAATTCAATCGGATAAAGCAACAGTTTTGATGTTTTAGATTGTTTGTCTTAGATCATATTCTGATATCAAGATTTAACTGAGTTTCCTTTACACATTGAAAAGAGATTTAATTAATGTTTTATACAGTCTATATTAAATTTTTGGCGGTTCTATTTAAAGATAAACTCTGAAGTTCAGGACTTAAAGAAAAAGCGCTACAAGAGATTATTGCAATTATTCCCATATCAATCCCAGGTGATGAATTGTAACACAATTAAAATTAAAAATAATCCTGTTAAAATTAATAGTAAAATGTAATTAAAGACTCTCTCTTGTAACAGTTTTGATGTTTTTTGATGATTTTTCTTAAATAGTAGTCTAACTACAGAAGCGGGTTTCCGTTAAAAATGCAAAAGAAAATAACACTGTTTGCTTTACCCTTCGGAAAGATGTTTAAATACAATTCTGCTCAGGCTAGTTTAGATTCTTGGTGTAGTTATATTTAAACAGATAATATACGCAACTGGGGTTGCACTACAAGAGATTATAACGACTATTTCAATATAAAATGCCAGGCGATTAATTGGTAAATCAACAATAGGTTTAATTAAAACCTGTCAATTGTAATTGTCAAATGTTATTGGAGAATTTGTCCAACTTTAGGGAGTGTGTCATTGCATTTAAACGGGACGTATACAATTTTAAATCTTTATGTTTATTTTGTTAATAACTTCCATTTTTCTAAAAATATTTTTGTAAGTTCTGGTATTCAGAAAAGTGTATACGAAGGTAGTAATAAATCCATATCAAGATATCGTTACTAGGCTTAAAGTTGTATTAATAATAGAGTTAAATGTAGAATTCCTTATTTCAACAGTAGAAATACTAATCGGAATAAATGGTAAGAAATAGCTTAATACATTAGTATGATTGGGGTAACTGGAAATTGCTAATTCTTTGGACAAGTCGTAATTGAAATTTACCACTTAATTACATTTAATGAATTATTCTACATGTTGAAATGCAGTACACCGTTTGATATGGAAATTTTAGTTAAGGAGAAAAGTACGGGTAATTTACTTGTAATGGAAAGCGCTGACACCAACCAAACCTGCAAACCACAGTTGAGTAAGTAAGTTGCAACTCTCTCTTTCCAAAAGAGCATTGGCAATAATTTACGTATTTGAAAGTAAATCATAAGCTATACATTTCTATTGACCTTAACTAGTCATTAAAAATTAATATTTATTAAGAAGCTATACTGAATCATTGTGGACATGCTGTACATGAAAATAAATTGTTGTAAAGTATCATTCTTGAGCAAAAATTTTCCATATCGATTAGTTTATGTTTGAACTATGTACTATAAAAATTCAATTACTCAAGAAGAAATTGAAACAGTTTAATCTCAATGAAACAAGCTATTGCTAATAATAGACAAATGATAGAAACGCTAAAATAATGTGGTGATAGTCTGTACAAATACTTTAGTTTCCAATTTTGGGGATAGAACAAATAACAGGAAACCCAAAGTGAGCCCGATTGAAGAGTAGAAACCTTGTACTCTGTGTATTTTGCCGATGATGGATTAAACCTGTTAAATTGGAGAGTGTACGGTTAACAGGCAATTTCCGTTATTTGCAAATTGTTTCGAGTTTGATTTGTACAATCAATCATCCCAACTACAGTTTCGTGGTGAGACTGAGTCGTTATCATTCGTTGATTTCATTGTTCAGATGAAGTTATACGATTCGTAGCTAATTCATTGAATGCTTTCATCCTGTTGAGATAAGATGAAGAATGTGTAATAATGAGAAATCTAAAGTTATTTTACTACCTGAGATGTTTTGTTAGTAGACATTGTTAATAAAAATTTAAAAACTAAAGCGGTTAATTATTTATATCATTTATATTTATAATTATTTTATTATTATTAAAATTTTATTAATACTCATTTTAAAATTTTTAATTAAAAAATTATTTATGTAAATTATTAAATATTTAGAATGCCTGATGTCATAATTTTTACCTTTTACCTTTTGTAATTACTTTTTGGATTACCTTTTGGATAGGTTTTATGTGATTTTGAAAAAAAACTACAATTCTCAAAAATACAGATTAGGGAAAGAACATCTTTTACTATTTAGTTTTATTCACTACTAACACAGAAAGACAATTTGGAAATGGGCAATCGAGACAATCGTAGAGCCATTTTTATATTACATCAAACACACCAACAATTAGAATCAATGAGAAGGTAAAACAGACATAGAGATTTTACACATTTTTTGTCAAATGTTATATTTATCAAGTTTATCTCATGTCACGTGTAAAAATGTATGTATGTGAGTGTTTTGCTGAAGCCGCTTAACCAGTCAGTTCTCAGCCAAAGGAGAGCTTATGCTTTGATCAACACGTTAAGTCCTGTAGTAGTCTCCGTCAGTGCACCGAACCCATCACAAGCACAATAGGCCTATACAAGACCCTTTCAAAACATAAATATCTTGTATTATATCGCTATACTTTTTTCAAATTAACCACAATGTCGTAAAATAATATTACCTACGATATTAGAAAATTTCCTAATTAGATGTGGATAACCTCAAATTCATTTCTTGCCTTCTACTTTACACCGAGTAAAACGTCGACTTCTCAACAACATATTTATTTCAAAGGAGACATATATACAGTAACGAAATATTTTATGGCAAAAGTAAATTTGTAGTATTTGTACAAAAACGTTAATATTAAAATATATTTTAAGAGTGTTAAGAAACAGAAATGAACTCTTAAAAATGTTACTTACGTAATTAGGTAACAGGTTAAACAGATGAAGGTAATCAACAGGTGGCTAACTTGGATATTAACCAACTAAAACTGTATACACAATGTTGCATCCCTCTGTATATTTTTTTATAAGTATTATCAACCAATGACATATCATAAAACCAATCTAACCACTGTGCTTTACGATTCCCTCTTTGTCTATAAATATTATTTTAATACTAATGTTTATTCAGTACTTCATAATACATTTTTAGTATATAGCATGCACACTTTAAAAATTTTCAGAAAATCTTAGTATGGAAACCCTAGATATTTACTCCTCTGAACCCCAGGAAATAACATGTGTGGACTACTCACGCTATATATCAATTTGAAGTGGGTATCATTCTTCATCAGTTTACATTAACAACTACTTTTTTGCGTGATGATCGTGGTTTGTTGATAACTGGACTTATTTAGTGAATGATATTTACCAGGTGGCTTTATGTACACACTGTAGGTTTTAAAATGTATTTTAAAATTGATAACCCCGTTTTTTTATAAATTAATGTATAAGAATTAAATCAAATTCGAAAGAAACAATGCACTCTCATTAATATTGGTTGTCACTGTCATGAGGAGGTAATTGACCAATGAACAACCTGTTTGATTAAAGTCATTACATCGCAATCACGCTAATGTTGTATAAATTAATGTAAGTGTATGATTTATCGCGCTTCCAGCCACACATAAAGCTCAGTGACGTAAAACTGACAACTGTCCATGTAACTGTCGAATCCAACAGAACAGCTTGATAAATTATTCATACAAATGTGAAATTAGCTATCTTATTTCGGTAAATTAATCTATTTCAACTTCATTTTACAATACGACTAACTATGTTTGCGAAGGTTAAACAAGCTACGTTAATTATTAAATATAAAAATTATCTACGTTTCAATTACTAAAATAAAAACAACGTCATATATCAACCATGTTTAATTCATTAATGGAAAGAAGCGAATATTATAATCTTAATCAAAGTTAACATCTTGTGGTAAGGAATATAAAAAGTAGCCTATGCAACTGCATAGTGAAATTGATGTCAAAACATTAAATCAACTCCATAATTGCGCAAAAGAGCTCTTATAATAAACGTAAAGAATATCATAATTTTGTGACTGTTAAGTAACATTGCCTACTTACAATTGCATATACTATTGCACATAAATTTATTATTATTTCATATTTGAAAATGTTATAAATGTTCATTTTTAGGTTTTCACATCACATTTATAGATTTTTTGTTTTTGGATAAGGATAAACAGTTACTTTAATGAACCCAATCCCAATACTTAAGTTAGAAAAATTTCACATTTCATTATGATTGATAATATCAAGGAAGCAGTCTATCTTAAATTCCTACAGTATTTGAAAGCTTAAAAAGGACAATTCTACAGTTATAGTCCCAAATATCTATGAACAAGTTATAGATATACCGGGTGTCCATAAAGTCTTGCCCTGATGAAGAAACGGAACAGTGTGAAAACGATTGGTGGTAAGATGACGTTTTATATCCAGTTTTAACAAGTGACTTCTTAAGTTTTTTATAGATATACACAAAGTCAATACACTTGTATATGTGCTCCTTGGGTTGCCTGTTTATCTTCTAAATTATAAGCGACTTTTTATTCGATTTTTTCTTATCAACAGTTTTTTTGTGGCTATTATGGTGTCAGTGTAGCAAAGCTATGAAATCAGGGCAAGACTTTGTGGACAGCTGGTATTATACAATTTCACCCCAATTGTAGGCAATATACTAAAACAGGTGTTTCTACTAATAGAAGCTAATATCTGTACAAATTATCAGCTCCAAAAACAGTCTGCTACAGATGGAGAGACGTCTTTAACAGGTTGGATGAAAAATAGACGGATATTTCCGCATATTAATATCCCAGGACGAGCGAAGGCGTCGGTGACAAAAACTTCCAACTCTGTTGCGTGATTAATGGTTCGGCAATGAGAGTTTGAATTCTTCCTCAGCCTAATGGTTTCTGCTCTAAACCATCCGAAATTCATTTCCAACTTTAAATGGTTTCTGATGTTTGTGAAATGGAGGTAGGAGTTGAAACTGTTTTAGTAAAAATGTGTGAGATTGTTAAGAGATCTCCTTCCTATGAAGATGGGGATATATTGTTAAGGTTTTTCGCTCCACAAAGGAAAATCAACGATTTATTCGCGGATAAATGTTATTATAAATGTCATATTAAAAAATTCATACTCATTCTCATATTATACGAATTAAAAAGAGTTACCGGTATATTGTTTGTCTGACGCGTTTTTATTCATTTGAAGAACTCTGTGATAAAACTACAAAAAAATTAATAAAGATGTAAAAATGTTATTTTATTAATGATGTTTTTAATTTGCGTTTTTCGTTTTTGTCAAATAAATCATAAATGTACGGTATTAACTTTAAAATCTATACTTATTTAATACGCTAACGGTTTTTGTTTTGAGAACTCCTCCTACAATTCTCAACCGATATTCAAGTATTTTGTGTCGTTGGATAGGGCTTAGTCTGTAGTTGTTTCCGCCAAATTTTGATGAAAATCGCACATAAAAAGGGCGCTATACACAAATTAAATTCGAAATCTTCTCGTTAGGTCTTCTTTTGGGTTGAACATTTTAAACGTCTGTTAATGTGCAGCTGTAAATACGTGTAGTTTTTTGTGACTACCAATACTCACAATATTGGATTAGTCGGATGTCGTTCATTTAGAACTAAATTTTACTTTTGTACTGTATCAAAATAAATTGCTCGATTTCGGTATACTATATACTAGTATATTTCGGTATATTTCGGTATATTTCGGTATACTGGTATACTACTTATACTATTAAATCTGTTATTAAAAATAACCCTGACGTCAGTGACGTCCCTTTATTTTGGGGCCCCAAGCGAGAACTTAATGGAGGAAACCCCCCATTAAGGACAAAAAATGTTCAATCTATGGGTTAAGTAAATAAGCTAAAAACCTATAATTTTTTACGAAAGCAAATTACTCCATGGCTTATTAGGTTGTAGCATTTATTCATCCTAAATACACAAAGAGTTTCTCAAGATTTATTAAATCAAATATTTTCAACGCCTCTAATCCAGTTAACCTAACCAAAATCGCCACTTAAGTGATCAACATGCATCCGTGCATCAGTTCCACAGCACCCCCAGCAAGTGGACCCTCCCCGTGGTCTGCCCTCCGTCCACCACGGGTCACGGGTCGCGTATGACCGACGGGCGGGCGGGTGGCCGGCGGCTCGTTGTGACCCCTCACGCTAATCAGGAAGTCGCCGAGAGGACAAGTGATACCGATAACATTAAACCGGAGGATGTGGGGCCATTAGCCCTTGGCCGCTGGCCGGTTACAGTGGATAATATAGGGGCACTTCCACGCCGCGGGCCGGCCAGACATTACGGCTTCCAGTATGTCGCCGCCGAGCACAATTAGGAGTAATTCTAGTACTGGTAAAGACAGCCGTTATTTTTTAGTAGACTGTAATTTAATTTGTCAGAATGTTGGGTTCAGGCTTGAGTGAGAATATTAGACTACTGGTAATAATTTTTAGGTCATGACTGAGTGAGCCTACTATCATTCGATAATCTTTATGGTTATCTAAAGTGGACTAATTTTGAGGGAGTATGGTAGTGTCGTATTGCACACTAGGTAGTAACACTGGCATACTGCAATTTTTTTTTAGTTAAAAGTACGGATGATGAAAAACAATTACCCAACTTGCACGACTCTTCCTTGTTAATCTTCAAAAACAAAAATTTTAAATATCCTTCATTGGTTTACTTAGTACTATAAAAAATCTCCTTAGGATTGAAGAAAATATAATTTCAAAAAATTGCAAGAAGGAACACTGCAGAACTTTAGAGCTAATGGGAAGTATTAAAAATATCTTATTATCCGTATTCATAGCTTTAAAATTATTTATCTTTTATTTTAGGACGAGAAGTGGCCTTGTGGCGTTGTGATAACAAAAACACGTTCAGTATATCTATGTCGACAGTAAACTCATCCGGCCAGTTATTACAAAGTAAATTATGCAGACGCAAAACAGAATTTAATATTCCTAAAGAGAGCAGGAAAGAAGCAACACAAGAAATCACAACTAATTCCTTATTCAACAGGTCCATTTGGAGCCGCCACAACGCACGCATTACGGTCGGCGCAATAAGAAAGGCAAAATGGCAAAATGAATAATTCCCGCCAAAACCGTGCTGTGCGGGGCCACTTCCGCCACCCGGAACCGGAACACCTGAGTAAACCGGAAACCGCAATATTGGAGCGCTTGTTAGCAAAGCCACATTACACATCTCCGCCATCCTCGTGTATTCTACATCATCTCGGATATGGTTTCCTTCCATTTGTGGCGGGAAAATACACATTCTGTATCAAGTGAAGTATTTATATTTTCTGTTTTATGTTGAAATAATATATTTGAAATATATTTTTACTGTAAATAAAATATTGTGTGAAGTTGGCTGTAAAGAAGACAAAACCATGGTAGAAGGAGATTCGTCTCTATGTCCTTTTAAAAAAGATTTTAATATCTAGGGATCTATGGAATCAAAAGTTTTATATTATTGATTGTTTGATAAAAGAACAACGAAGAATCCTCAACATTTTTTGTTTGAAGATGGACGCGTTTTATTCAATAAATTGCTCTATAATCGTGATTTTAATATCATAGTCCCCTAGATAGAAAAATGCCCTTTTTAATGACATAAAGATTAATATTTATCTGGTATGGGTATGAGATGATTTGGTATTTAGTATGATCTTTATGTCAAGATTAATCTTTTCCAACCAATATTAAAGGGCGTTTTATATTTAACATTAGTCTTATGGGAATCTAAAACTAAGGTAGCGGGTACTGCAGAGTCTTAAGAGTCATCTTCACCTTTGGGCTGGTAGCCCATTTTTACGCAGTTGGTAATGTTAACCATACGGCTTTTAATGCAAAACATGGTATTTTATTCCCCTGTTTCGGAATCTGTTTTCAACCGATTTTATTTCAACTTCATAAGTGTTTGGTTGAATAGTTATATTAGGCCCTCCATACCTCAAAATTTTGAAAATTTAACAAATATTAATAAGGAAAATCGATTTACTTTGCGACTTCACAGAGAGTAAAATTTGTTACAGTTTTATTTTTGAGGTATTAGGGACCACTACAATGGAAAATGAAGAAATTTTTAAGTATTTCTGTCATGGTAACCTGAGATTACTAATAAAGAGTAAAATACCCCTTTAACTAAGCAGTTTTTGGACCCCAAACCTTGAAACCAGACAACCCATGAACCCATATGTGATCTTTAGCTTGGTATCAACTATCTACTTTACTACTTTAATTTATTTATATCCGTTTTAGAAGACATGGCAAGATAATAAGGCATTGTTTGCAAATAAGATGTGTAAGTTTTCAAATAAAATTTAAAACTAATGACACCACAAAAGTCGAAAACCTAAAATTTGAGATAGAATGAACTGGTCCACAATTACCTGGGCCACCCAGACCACTGACCGGGCACTGATTATGACCAGTGGAAGGGAAACTAATAAGCTGGTACGCTCAAAGCGGGCGGATGTTTATTAGGGGGAGCGAGGGTGATATTCGAGCAAACCCTTTGACGCTAACTTTGGGGCTCACTGGGCCCTTAATATGGGCAAAGGTTGACTTATACCATCACAGCGTCCATTCAAACTACATCAAGTTATTAAGTATACAAATACGTGTTTCAATGTCAATTAAAATCGTATACACTTAGTGACATATCATCAAACCCAATATAGGTACAGTATTGATAGCAGGTAAAATATTAGTTTAGTGTTTTAATACCGATTTAATATAACCAACTTATAGCTTCCTTAAATCTATGAAATCCATTGTATCGAGCTTCTGAAATGTTCGAAATCAATCAGTTCATAAAATATTGAATCTTTTGCTTGTATATGATTTGACAACAACAATTGAATCGTTTTAAACAAACTTTGAAACAATGGATATGGTATTAAATGGAATTCACTCTTAATACAATTTATAATGACATGTACAATCTGATATATCATCACCATCATCGAAGTGAAGACAAGAATGTCCTTTCCATCGATGCGATCGGCTGATACAAGCATCACACTGATTACTTGACACGCATTGACCCTGACTCCATCGTGAACGATGATCGTCACGTGGGCAGTCCAGAAAACTTCATTTTCGTAATACTCTTACACAATCAGCCTTATGTCGGACAATCAGTTCAATGCCGAGATCAAAAACACCGCTGATTGTACAACTGATTGTCAGTGATTGTGTAGGACGTTGTTAGGTACAAACAGACAATTTGGTGATACGGACGTTCGGAATGTTACGGTGTCAATCAAATCCACAAATATATGATAGTCATTCCAATTATTAGGGAGGAATTTTTTAACAGTTTTGGTTTTTCAAATTGGATCCCTGGACTTTTGGTAAAAAATAAACGTTAACTACAAACCAAACTTTCATTGGAGATGAAAACATTTACTAATGATTAAAAATAAATTGTGAAATGATCTATTTTGACGAAAGTTTCCTATAGAGAATAATTGGATAGTTGTAAGTTTATTTTCATATTTTCGAGTATATATATATACTTATATTCATATATTCATATATAAGTAAAATAAGTCATATTTTCGAGAGCTACTTACCAACTACTACATGTACATGAAAACTCTGTAATTTCTGGTCCATTGCAGGGAACGAAATAATTAAATGACATCAAAGATAGATATACTTTATTCGAACGCCTTTGTTCTGTCTTTTGTCTCTTGAAGGATTGCATGAAAATAGTTACACTCCGTTATGAGCTAACAAGCCGAAACTTTCGTGACAAGAGATGACGCAAATCACTAATTAAAATGCAAGACCCAAGTTTTTGGTGAATTCGGAGTTGGTGTGTGACCGGGGGTTACGGAGACGGTCAGAATTTTAATCATTTCGTGCTTCAACTTCCTCACGACTAGAAAATGTATGACTTCCGACTCTGAGGCAATCAATTTCAACTGTCTAAAGCTCTCATTGCACAGTCCTATAACGGTTTATTCAGAATTGCTCAGATAAAAAGTATGGAGATATATCTCAAACACTTAGTATACTCAGTAAACTAAGACGTTTAATATTTTATTTAACAAAAATTCGTCTTCTTTAAATTTGGTTGTCAAAAATGTAAATTCAACATGATTAAGTATCTAGTAACGTTCGTGTTCTGTTTTAATTTTAATAACATACATTTTTTTCGATTTTAGTGAAGTTTAAGTTGAACAGTCATAAGTAACCATTAGATAAATATATTGTTCAGTTTCTAAAGTTTAATTTTATTATTTCCCAAAATTTTAAGGTAAATAAAACTGAAAAACTAATGACTCACACATATACTTCATACTTTTATTCTCTATGAACTCTGTAACTATACTTTCACCGTACTGAACTGAACACGTATTATTAAACGTCGTTAAAAATATCACGATACCAGTAGAACTCTGACGTCAAAAGGCCTACCTAATGCTAATTTTTATTTCTATAACTTTATATCGTGCATCAACTAGTTTTAAGAGTGTTTAAATTTCATTTTCCAACTTAGTACAAGCATATCTAGAAAACATGTTTTCCAATGAACTGTTAAACCGTTTTCACATTCATTAGAAGTATATCTGTGATAGATAAATTTAAAACTACACAAGTAACAGGGCAAGCTCAATTTTTATAAAGAAATACAGCAGCCTGATTTAATTTGCTTATAAGAACCAAGCATCACTTTGACTCAAACCAGATCCCATGAACACTCGTCCGATGTACGACGGTAGGTGGCAAGCTGCTGTACAGTAAAGTCTGAGGTTATTCGGCGGAGTCGTTCCTAAATCAGAAGCCGCAATAACCACGTTCCAGAACGCGTTCCTTATTTACGTTCCTGCGAGCACCTTGCGTCTTACATAAACTTGGCGCCACCGCCGCCGTAACGAGCTTCAGCTCAAATTCCTCCTCAAGGTGGGGTCTTTGTACTTGATTTAAGTACTTAATAAAATATATCATTAAAATAAGTCTAAATACTTAAATAAAATTTATAGCTTATTTTTATACAACAAACTGCTTCAATAAAAGTCAGCTTTATGTATAATTTGAACAGCAAGAATTAAAAAATAGTATGTCCAGCAAAGTGTAAAATAGCTGGTTGGATAAAACTTCTAATTAATTAACTCACGTTCTTCTGCATGTAGTCATCACTTCTGCTTACCTGTAAAATAAAGATAATTATAAATTCACAGAATAAATAAATATAAAAATTAAGTATGAATAGGTCTAACATTAAATATACTGAATAACAACGTTCATTTACGGTATATCGAGCTATCTGATATAACATTAATATTAAAACATTTTATTAGTTATTTCTTTGACTTGATGTACATGAATCAACATTCCAAGAAATTCACATTATTCCTGCTAAAATCCTTCAAATCCAATAAAACAATAATTTAAAACATAATTTAAGCTTATTACAAATAATAAACCCTTCCGTTAAAAAGTTCCATGGTGTTATTAAAAGCGTCATAAATTCGTTTGAAAACTTTGGCATGAGGGGAAAGTATAAGAGTAAATATTATTGGACGAAAGAGACAACTCTGTCGATTTATAATGTTTTGATTGTGAGCATGGAAGTGATAAAAGGCTATATTTCGGATATTGGAAAGGAAAGAAATGATTCATTCTTTTGTGAAATAAAATCTTTTACAACTAACTTATACGGTAACTTATATTTCTTATTTAAGTCATACCAGGCAAGCTGTTTGAATATATTTACTCAAGCTGTTTCAACATCTTAAAGGTAATATAAATAATTGTTGATGTTAACAACAACTAATATAGTGGAAATAGTTGGGAAAATAAGTAAAAATGGATTAGGCACATTTCTACCACTGTTTATTTACATTGTTACTCTAGCAAACTAAAGAGCTAGGGCTAGAATACATCGAACGTGCATCAAAAGATTACACCCAGGGCCTAAGCCTCTTACACGACCCCTAATCAGCTCTTAGTCATCCACAATGTGAGATTTGTTTCTCTTTGGTGAAATAAACTCCGTGAAGTGGTCGTGAATAGGCATGAAGTTCATAGTTCAGAAGTTCGTAACACAGGGTGGATTGAATTTTTGTATTAGCCTATTCCCATGTACACTGACTTATTTCTATTATCCCTAGTTTACTCGGTATAAGACCGTGACTTTTTGATCTTTCCACTTTCTGCTACGCACACGCAACGTCAAATCAAGGTCAGTTGTTCGATTAAAACCTGTGTGTGATTGGTAATCAGGTCAAGTAGAGCGGTAGCCGGCAATCGCTGGGTTTTATCTCAAAGGTGTTAATAATAATTGAACTGGATTGAGCAGTAATATAGTGGACAGCAATTTGTAATTGATAACGTGCTAGAGACATAATCATTTTCGAACGTAACAACTTATAACTTAATCTTGAAATGGATTTGTCGACATATTATAAAGGCGTATTTTTTTAAGGGTTGTTGGCAACGTTTACTTATTACGCTATTATCTTGAGTTAATTGTCATACATTATTACACTATTCAAGGAACACTTCTCAAATCTCAAAAATCCTGTATGTTTCCCTAATCTTCGAAAATTTTAATCGTCATAAAAATTTATTCACTCTAAGGTTATTCTTATAACATTTTACTTCTGTGATGAACCCCTCGTCTCAGGCTTGAGTTGAAAATATCGAGTATTTGAAATTGTGAAATAGTTCATTCTCTACAGAAAAAAATTTGTAAGAAAAAAGTCTGCCATAATTGCCACTGAAATGGTTCTAAGGGTCTTGTTTCCAATTGTGGCAAAACTGTAAGTAATTCCACTACTTGTGGCTGTGGCAAGGTGGGACAGTGAATGCGCACCTCTACTGGGTTGGGTCACCAGGCGGGTCTGCAAAAAAGGCGAGAAAGTTTGAATCAACCGTTTGTTTCTAGGGTGCATTCAGCCATTGATTATACCGTACACTCCGGGTGTGTAGTGAATGTTCCGGATGAGATTCACAAGAATTCTCCAGTGAAATAAATAGATTTACGCTCACTCTGTACGTAGATAAATTATGTACATTTCATAGTCAATAGATTCCATTTCCACAATATAGCCAGATTTAGGAAATTAGTGAGGTATAGGCAATGGGGGGAAATGTAGGTAACGTAAAATTCTTACTTCACTATAAAAAGTACACAGATTCGCATTTACGTTTACGTTCATAAAGTTGTAGGATAAAAATTATTCTTAACATTTTTACGTAGTTTTATTTAATATTATAAAACTACTTCGATCCAAATAAAAAAGGGTTTCTTTCCTCTAGCAGTTTTCTATGAAGGAGTTCTTTCATGACTATGTATGATAAGATAATAAGAATGAAGAAAGAAGAAGGAAGAAAGAACAAAAATTAAGAGAAAAGAAAGAAGAAAAAGGCAATTAAAAATAATTGAATGACTTGAAAAAAATCTAGAGTTATTAACAATAATCTTGTTGAAAATCCGGAATTGTGAATTTTTAATTGTAAAACGAATAGAAAGACTTTGGGTAAATTCTTCATATAATATTTAAATTCCCATACAATGTAAATTATTGTCAGAGTAATGAAATTTATTATTATTACATTATTATAATGCTGAAAGACTGAAGTAGAGAATGTTGGAATCGGGCTAATATATCAAGGAGTTAATTGCGAAGATCCAAATAACCGAGCACTCCAGATTGGATCTCAATTGTGTGTAATCATGTGAATTCATAATCTGTAAAGCTACCTCAGAGGAGAAATACAAAACCTTTGCCGATTGAGCATTCGTTTTAATCTTTTTATCAGTAGATTATTCGTATTTTCATTGCTTGTTTTTCTATACTTTAAATATATTACGACAAAATAAATTATACCTTTCTCTTAGTTCCCCTTTCAAATAATAAAATAATATTTTCAAATTATTATATTAATTTACAATATTAAATAAATTCTTATTTGTTTTGAGAGGTGAAATGTGAAAAGTTTGTGACGAATATCAAACTGTGTAAACTTAAATCGAGAAAAGATTTTAGTCGCTTTGGTAAGACAGGAGTGATACAGGTTTGTAGGTTGTAACGTGTAGAAAAAGTATAGATAAAATTGGAATATATAGAGTTAAAAACTGTCCCTAGTTGAAAAAAGAAGACATCTTTTTAATTCAGGCCGCACCCGTTCAGCCATTAATAATTAATTTGCATACAAATTGCAAACTTTTTACAAAGCAAGGAAATAATCACAGCATAGATGTGTTTTATTATGGACAGTAATGGAATTTGATTTAAGATCGTCGTTGGGAGGCATAAATAGATTTATAGGTCTATTCCCCCTATGAGTTACGTGATAGCCATTGATCTATTAGTCCTCGCCATGCATCATCTTATTGCATCACACCACAAAGGGACCGGTACGAATTAATCACTTCATTTCAGACACTATCACCCTCATTACCACAAAAGGCGATTTCATTCCCCTCAAGCCAAATTCAAATTATTAATGTTTTGTGTTGATTTCTACTGTTACGGATGAACAACGCTCCATTAAATTCAAAAATGTTCATTTTCCAGTCCCTTAAAAGTTTTGTTGTCATATGTGGCTTTTTTATTTGTTGCGCTTTGGCAGAGCAGCCTTGAAGCGGCCGGGTTTTCCATGCACGATAATGACATTTTCATTTCGTCACGGTCTGGGGGCCCAGCATAACGAATGCAATGGGTTACAAGAAACATCCAAAGATTAAAATCGGCCAGTCATTTTGACCTTGAAATATGAATTGGGCATCGTTGAGTCAGGGGCGTAACAAATCAAACTCATTTTATGTGGTATAATGGTCTGTGATGTGGTATGTGGTTCAAATGGTCTGAAATCTATTAATTTTTGACAGTAACAAACCTATTTTTCAAATAGGTTGTATTATGAGCGAATTTCGTACCCAACTGATACAATCCATTGGTAAAACTATGCTTAAAAAAAAAACTAATAGTACTCATAATATTAAAGAATAAAAAAGAGGTCATAATGATAGTTGTTTTTAGTGGAAATATTTATTGGAACATAAAGTATTGGTCTTTACACAGCTATTTTTATAATAATAGACGTTTTAAAATATTTTAAACAGAGTTTAGTCTTGAAATCCCTAATAATTTCATCGCGAATCAATGAAATGTAGAAAAAGTTATCGAAGAAAATATAATTTCATGACTCTACTAAGTTTAATAATTAAGATTGACTTCTTAATTATTAAACTTTGTCCAAGTAACCGGACTTGTGGAACATGTGTTTCGGAAAGCAGCGCTTTTGTATTTCGGTCATGAAAACAATCGCCGCAAGTTTGACACTTGTAGAGTTACAAGTTAACATTACAAGTTGCAAGTTTGACACAAGCCTGGACTCGGTTGATATCAGCGTTCTGACATTTTCTCTCTTTGGTGGTAAAACTTGTCATTAAAAAGTTTCTCAAGTCCGACAGCCATTTTGGTGAAACTTTGTCTTTTTGGGAAATTTAAAGTAAAAAGTCTTATCACATTGTGTGGAACTACGTTTCTCTAAAATTGTAAAAATGAATCGTTCCTACAATTTTTACTCATTTACGTGGCTTCAAAGATCTTTTTACATTAGAGACAAAATTATATCTTCCGCTATGTTGTTGTTGACATAACACTTTTTTATTATTATGACTTAGGTGTAAATAAAAACTGCAATCTTCACGATGCCAAACAAAATATTATAATGGTTCTTGGAGTGGGCTACTACTTGTAACATTTTACGAGTATTGGCGACATAACTTTACAACGGTAACTCGTGCCATATAGCGGGTCGTTGTCAACTGTTTACAGTGCTATAAAACACACGGTCGTTAATGCAAGTGTTGACATCCCTCGATTCCGGGCTGTACATTATAGCTGTCTTCCGCTGTCACCGGAACGTCTCTCTCTGTGTAGCTAACAGCTGAATCATCCAAGCTTAAGAGAACTAGCTACTTGGTACATAAACGTTTTTAATGTTTTTATATTCCTTTTTGAACATTACATTAACTTCATATCTTATTTTCAATCGTGCAGAATAGTGGTTTTCGGTTCGTTGAGGTAACAAACACAAATCGTAAGCCGCTATTCGGTTTCATAATGTTTATCCCATTAGAACCCTCTATCCTTGTTTCAAGGATAACAAGAGACAATTGTATATCTAATAGGCAAGCATGTCTCTTCTCCTGTTTTTCTCTGCTCGTGTGCATCGTAGGAAAATCCGCAAGTACTGTTAGAAACTTAGGGTCCTGTAGATGAGCAGATCACATTAAATAATTTAAATCGGCTCCCAGAGTTACGCTCTATAGGTTTTCAAAAGTTTCAATGTTAACTAATTTATTCAATCTTTAGAAAGCTGTTGTAATAAAAAAATTGTAGCAAAACAGAACGAACAAAATTTTCAGTTATAAAATAATTGTAAGATAATTATGTCCAGAGAAAGTGAAATTTTGGTCAGATTACGATGACAAGTGGCGAACTCTAGTTTTCCTTAATAATATAACTCTAAACTGTAAAATATTTCTTGCAAATAGGACGATGAATTTTCACAACCGTAACCTGTATAGGTGTGGTGTGACAAAGGTTTGGCAGAAAATAATCGGATCTTGGAGAGTTTATAATTACTTTATGATTCCCTTTAAAAGGAAAATACCTAAAGAAGCAGACATTTTTCACACTAACAAACAAATTTTATGAGAAAACCAATGAATTCACAGAAAATTTAACATTTCCCAAGGATCTCTATAATTAATTGAAATATTGGGAATGCTCCCAGCTCCTTTCAACAGCACTTTCTACCAAACCAGCCACCCTCGATCCACCTTCATTACCCAGTTTCCCATCGACCCTCAGGTGTACCAATCACTCCTCAACGAAAGTCTAACGGCACTTGATGGCAGCCCCATTACCCACAACCGCCCAATCACCATTGGCAAACTCTTGTCCAGGAGCTCGTCCTGTTAGACTTCGATTTACCGCCATTTTCGCTCCCCCTCATTACCCCCTCAGTTCGTGACTTCCCCCTATAATTACCCACAATTACTTGCGTTTTACGTGTCCGGAAATTCGAAACCTCCTTTAGACCACGCGACCATCCCGTCTCCACCGATTTGAACCATTATACTTTTAATTTATCCAACTAGGAGCCGGCTATTTATTGAGTGGTTTACCTTGTGGCTGAACTTGAACTTACACCTTGGAACCCGTTTTGGAATAGCAATAATTCAACGTTGTTCCTAGAATTGATGGTGTGATGTTCACAACCACAGGTCACAGATATGACGCCAGGTGTATTCTGGAATCTAGGTGCAATGTATGCTCAGGGCCGGATTTAGGAAGATGCCGCCTGTAGGCTATATATTTTCTGCCCCTCCCCACCCCCCACCAACGCAAATAGCGACAAACACATACATAGTTTTTATTGTCACTTATGTAGGGGAGTATACATTTTAAAATGCGCACCAGATTAATTTGAAGTCTCAATATCAAAGGATCAAAACTATCAATTGCTTTTATGAACCGTATATTCATTAATTGAAAATTTTAAAGCCACTTTAATCTGGATTTTGATGTTGGTGGTGGTTAGATTTTTAGCAGAACAGCTCCGCCTGCCAAGCGGTAAAATTTTCGTCCCTTCATAAAAAATCACATCTGTCAGGGGGAGGTCATTATAAAATCAAAACCATACGTTCGTTGTCATTATTTTGTGATCAATCTATTCGTAAAATCAAAAAGGAAATAACTAGTTGCGAATCTAAACACTGGGAGCGATAGTGTAGTTTCCTCTTTCTGGGCCTTAGGTATACTAACTGTGAGTGTCGTTACAACGATTTCACCCTACATTAAAAAGGTGTTGCAAAATTATGTTGAGTAAATTCGTATAAAAGGAATAAACATATTTCCATTCCCCAAAATTAATACCTACACTTTAAACCAGAAAGAAAGATGGACCTAAATATACCCCCGTCGCAGCAGACCTGCGTACTCAGCGAATCTCCAAATTAGTAGTATTAATTATGACCAGATAAACCTGTAAACCAAAAATCATCACAAGCTCATAAATAGGGGAATAAACATAGGCGTCATTTGAGGGGGGCAAGGGGGGGCAGTTGCCCCCCCAATAATTTCGGTGATTTTATTAAAAATTGGAATTAAAATGTTAGGTTATGTATAGTGAAATATTTGTATATAACAATTATGAACTTCTGAATCATATACTTAAACAAAATGTCTACTTTGTACAAATAATTGACTCATTCTGCAATCGTCATCTTTGGCAGGAAGGAAGTCCCATCTCACGCACGTCTGTTGAGTTGTTAAGCATTATAACCATAGTTCATTGGAGTTCCTGATACAGAGAGAGCGCCAATGTGTCAGGTAGCGCCGCTTAGAGGCAGACAGCAGAATCAGTTTAATTCTTAAGGCGCATGCGCGGGTCTAATAGCTGGACAACAACAACGTCAAGAGAATGAGACAGATAGATGTGTTGTTTGTATGTATAGGCTATCTGTGTGTCAAGAAGTTTATTTTTTTAATGTATTGTAGAAACACTATCGGTCAAGAAAGGTTGTGTTCTCTGGGGCGTTTGGCACTAGAAAGATATGTAGAAATAGACATTAAAAAAGTAATAAATGACTTTGATGCACGGCGAAATAGACGGCTTTTGGCATGTTCAGTTAACTGATATAACGTATTCTTATGCTTGGACCAAGAAATACAGTGAATCAATGCAATAACTAGTGTAGGTAGAATTTTGTTTGAAATCGAACATTTTAGTTACTACTGATAAAACATATCATTTCCTATAACAGAGAAATTCTCATTTTCTATTACAAACTCTTGGTAAACATTTTTTAGGCCTACATACACTTTGCCATCGTTACCAAGATTTCTTGGTCTTTTGCATACAGCTTAATAGGCCTACCTATAGCGGCTTACGGGCTGCGAAGTCCCTAGTCAGCTGCCTTAATAAATTATTCAAATAGTAAGAATTAGACCATATAGCTGAATGCCGATGTTTCGCCCAATAATTCCAATATTTCGTGAAATCATTGTCCTCAACCACTTTCCTCCAAATCTCAAAGTGAAAGCATAAGTTTAAAAAAGTAAAAACCATCAAAGCATAATTTGAATGAGAATAATTTTATAATATAACAATTATAATGGAAAATGAGATAGATAACGTGTCCGGCAACCAGTACCACTGTCACAATTAAACTTCTTTCATAATACAATTCAGAACCCTTTACACTACAATTTGTGAAACGCCCACAACTTTCTTCTAAATATTTTAATCGTGTTTTCAAATTAACTCATTACGATAGAGATTGGCTCATAACTTTTTCTAAAAGTTAAAAGACGGATCTTGTCTTCTTTGGTTTCATAATTCTTTAATGAAATTTCTAATTTCAGCTAGTCTATAACTGTCTAAAATTATCTGTTTTTCAAAATGCATGAATTTTTTAGAGCCGAGTTATCTTCTGCGAAATGCAGTCTAGAGCTATAACTAAGGTGTCATATCAAAGAAGAATGACGGTGCTAAATTTAATTTGGTACACTTTCTAAATTATTTCATAAAAACTAATACAAGAAAACTTCAGTTAAAAAATCGAGAAAACAGATGATTTTAGACAGTTATAGCTGAAATTAAAAATTGTATTTAAAAATACTAAAACCAGAGAAGAAAGAGAACCGTCTTTCTACTTTTAGGAAAAGTTAAGAGTCTTTTTTAATAGAAAAAGTTAATTAGTTAATTTAAAAAACTATTCCCGTAAACCTCTGCAGCCATCAAACTCGCCTAGCACTACTAGTGTAGTAAAATTAAGCCAAAATATGGCTGGAAAATGAAAAAATTTTTGGACAGCCAATTTTTGCTGAAATGTGTTCTATGTCATCCCCTGACCTCCCTCAGAAAAGTCCCCTGAAATCCCCATTGGGCAACATGCCTAAAAATGATGGGATGGCCCTCGTGGAGTCAGAAATAAGTCTTTCGTCGAACAATAGGTTTATGTATATCAAATTAAAGTTCTTAGTAGTAGAATTTAATGCCGCAAACCCCATCTCAAAGGTTGCTTGAGTCGAAAATGGCAGCCTGTCAAACTTTGAATAAAAACCAAATTTTAATCCACACGCTTAAGAGGATGTTAAAGCAAAAATTTTCTCGCATGTCTGCGAGACTAGCGGCAGTGAGCAGAACTACGTGGACTAATCCGCGCCGGCGCAGCACCACGAAAATAGTGCGCCGTAGTACTACGTTGCCCTTATCTCGCCAGGCGTGGCGCCAGGACATCTTGCTCGTCGTCGCGTCACGTCGTCGTCCGCCCCACGGAAGCGGGTCCGCCGGGCCTACCGTCACACCACCAACACGCATCACCATATCGACACAGATATTCACTACCCTCATAATTCTTAGATGACTAGAAAGGGAAAAAATGAACCATTTTAGCGATAACTAAACCATATAACTTATAATATTTGTAAAAAATCGTATTGCAGTTCAAAGTTTATTTAACTTGATAATAAATAATCATAATGAATTATAGTTTTAACTTAATATTTACATATTCTTATTCAATAAATTGGTGTAGGCCTGCTACGAAAATAAGAAATCTGATTACAAATACATAAAAAATTACATTACTTTGTTCAGATGTTTAAAGAACACTACTGTATTTATTTACAGAAATCCTTCTCTCTTTTTATAACTTTATTTAATCACCTAATCGTATGTTACAATTAGTAATTTTTAATAATTAATAATAAAACACATACACACGGTTTTATGAGTGAATACGGCTCCAAATATTTTTTTTCTAAATAATTTTTTCATTAAAAAATGTACATATGAAAATTTGTTAAGCTACCTAGAGTTTTTTTTTTAAGAATCTTTATTTTAATTCGAACAGACCATTTACAATGATAAACTTTTATGATTTTTTAGTGTAGACGGATATATTTTTTCTGTTGCAAACAATATTTAGTAAGTTCCTTGTTTCTGCATTATAGTACCAAATTGCCCCACAACACAATAAAAAAGATGTGCTAAACATTAGCAATAAAAATATGTGAATATTAAATTGTAATGTTATTATAATTTGTATACAAAGTTAATTACATAATTTTCAATTGTTTCACAGAGGAAATACACTAATGAAGGTGAAACAACAACAATAAAAATAACATAAGCAATAAAAGTACCAGAAAATACTAACCTAATTAATATGGCAATTGTATTTTCTTTTCCTGGTTGCTCTTAGTAATAAAAATAATAAACAAAAAAAAATAAAAAATACATGGAAATAAATTGTTTTAATCCGTTTAAGAGTTTAATTTTGTAAATACTAGCCTATTATGATACTTTTAGCGAATTTCCCTATAAGGAATACGCTATTACGGTAGTAGCCATAGTAAGACCTAAGCCCGGGACCACTTTATTTTTTTTCATTTTGAGGTCCCTTAAGCCAAAAACACCATTCGTTCGTTTTCATATATAAAAAAATATGTTATTATATATAAGATTGATATAAAAATATATATTCATATGTGTCCGTGGTACCAATAACTTTTGAAGGGGACTTCCGATTTTGATGAAATTTGGTATGAAGGTGTAAGACCAGGTCTATTTTCATGAGTTCGCGAATCAGCATTGTCGGGTTATGGGGACGAGGTTTTATGGGGTTTCAAAGGGGTCAAAATGGGTTTTTGGCATCATTTTAAAAATTCTAGAATTTTAACCAAAACCATTCAAAAGAGCTTTAAAAACCAACAATTTAGTATTTTGAATCATTATAATAGCTTAACTGGTTATGGAGAAAATTCAAATCAAGTTTCCCCATGTTATTCTTATGGGTAAATCTTTAAAAGTTTTATATAGCTTATTTATCAACATATCTTAATAAAAAGTTTTATGAACCTTCACTAGGTGGCGAGTAATTAAGATTTGATCAAAAACCCACATGACAGCAAACCTACATGCTAAATCCCATGGTATTCTCATGGAAAATAAGTGTGTAATGGGAGCAAGAGAGATGGAGATAATAAAGTATCTGTTCCTAATCAGCTGATAAGCTGTCTTCTGCATATTTGTCAAATTTGAAATGTTTATGTTTGTTATTTGTAAGCAAATAATTCCACTTGCATGGGAGCTTGGATATGCACTTTTATTACTGTTGAAAAAGCCATTTATTGCTATATAAGTATTAATTTATAAACAATTTACTCAGAATTATGATGCCATCAAATATATTATATTTCCTTGTAAAGATTATTAATTATATAAGATAGCCACAAAGTTCTTTGATGTTGAAATCTTTGGAAATTCGCTGAGTACGCAGGTCTGCTGCGACGGGGTATTTTGTGCATACTGAAGTTACTCAGAAGTTTAAATAAAACATAAGAAAAATAGCTCATGAAAATTGAAAATTAAACAATGTCAAAATAAACAATTAGCAATATGTAAACAAAGCAGAACAACTTATAGTCTAAGTAATATAACAACATTTTTTTTAAACCCTAAGTTAAACATTAACTACCCTTAATTTAAAAACAGAACATTGTGAGAAAGTGTTTCAAATTTTTAAATGATTGATTGATTGAATACGTTTAATGAACGTACAATACGTTGAATGAGTTTATTTTTCGACGAGAACTAATTAATATTTATTAGAGTATTTCTCTAGGAAGGAGTATTAGTGTTCTATTCTACAAATGAAAAATCAAACCAATAAATTATTACT
The DNA here is from genome assembly GCA_030545055.2 of Neoaliturus tenellus. NCBI lineage: Eukaryota > Metazoa > Arthropoda > Insecta > Hemiptera > Cicadellidae > Neoaliturus > Neoaliturus tenellus. The sequence goes on along the minus strand of CM061532.1, from coordinate 47,344,863 downwards.
AATTATTTACACATAGTCAAATAAACAAGCACGTGTTAAATGTATTTCAAAGAAACCCTATTGAACATGGACACAGCACACAAATAGGGCATCTACAAATATTTTGGCAGGGGCCTTTTTCACGTTTATCTGTGTTTTTCTTTTTGTTGATCGCTTCCAAAATGTAATCAGGTTACGGATTGGCATACTTCTTTATTTCCTTGGATCTATAAGCTCTGGGAGCAATCTTTATAAAACTTAGTTAGTTTTGTCACCATTTTTTCGTCATAAAATTTATTATTTCTTTAAATTTTCCCGAGTTTTATACCTTTAGGTTTCCACACAACAAGATTGAAAAATGTATCTGATGAGTAATGTGGATCTGGCCTTGTATTTGGAAAAAGTAGTTATGCGATTTGTTGATTCTAGTTTACCACTTTTTATATTTTTCTTCCATAACGACGCAAGGGCTAGTATTTTTTCGGCAATAGCTTCGTCGGGAGTCAAATGGGATGAAGGACATTTAATCTCTACAATGTCTTCGCCACCTAATAGGCCGTCTGTGTAGCCGCAAGAAATGGTAATGTTTTATCTATGAACAAACCCGGAACGATAACAGTGATAGTAGCAACATGTGGACGGGGTGGGGAACACGTCTGCAGCAGATGAATGAATTATGTATTCATCCGCCGCGAGATGTTTTCGGCCAGTGTCGCTAGGATCGCCACTATCAGCTTATGCATGCTTTCGCGCGGTAGCATATTACGATTACGCTATTGGAATTACAAAAGTATATTAGGTACCATATTAAAAACAACGAAATTCAACACTAACTTCGCTTTTTAACTTTTCGATTACTTACGTAGTTACTTAGTTAAATTTCTTCCAAAACGGTTGAATTTGTTAAATTCAAATAGTCGTATAAGCTGTATTTTTTACAATAGCGGAAAATAGAAAAGCGAAGTTAGTGGGAAATATCTTTATCTTTAATTTGTATATAGTTTATTATTGTACGTTGAGATATCACGCCAGGATATGCTACCGCGCGAAAGTGTTTTTGCGTCCGTTTTCGCGGGGGTTTAACATCCTCTTAAAATGTAGACCTAATAATATTCGAAATACTTGACCTTTTGAGGTCCGGTTTGCGGCAAACGTTTGCTTGTACAATTACCTTAGCAAATAGGGATAGTTTGACATATGCCCATCATATTACCATTGAACCACCCTCTACATGGACGTCCAAAGAGGGAGTTTTGAAAAAAAATTTCCTAGTCCATAGCCATGCTATACATCATTTTAAAGGTCTTAATAAGGAGAGTACATAGCCGAAAACCAGACCTCAAAAGGTCAAATATGTCGGAAGTTATTGCATTTCAAAGTTTGATAATATTATTTTATTCTACATTTCGAACGTCTGCCATTTTTCTCCCGACCGTTATATTTAGGTCGGGTTTACGGCATTGTACTCTACATTTTATGACCTTTAATTTGATATATATAAACCTTCTGGAATGTAATCAAATTAGTATGCTTAATATCAAAATTTATTTTAACTCCTTATAGGCCCAACCCCTCATTTTTGGGCATGATCCCCACATGGGATTTCAGGGGACTTTTCGGAGGAAGGTCAGGGATGCCATAGAATACATTTCAAAAGAAATTAGCTTTCCAAAAATTATTTAATTTTTCCAGACTAGTTTACTACACTATACGCCGCGAGACGGCATTCGGTAACGTCGTTCGGGCTTACGTAGACCGGAGCCTTGCTTTGGTTAAACATGACCTCTTTTGTGTGAAAAAGTAGATATAGTGCCTTTCGCTGATGTCCGATGTTTACACTTTACAGCTGTTAACTTGAAAGTCAATCAATTTCCTTACTGATGGGTAATCAAATGGGAAAATTACGAACTGTAAGGATTTGTAGGTCCCCTCTTTCTAAATGGATAATTTACCATTTTACTTTAGAAACTACTTCACGCCGAGCTCTATCCAATGGCACTAAAATCTATGAAAATTGTGGGAGGAGTTCCTTGTATAACTTAATAAATATGTATAGATGTTTTGTAAATCATGACTTATCTTTTTGATTACTTAGTAATTTTTTACCTTCTTGTACCTCAATAGCAATTTAGGTAATGTATTGGGCAATGTTATACCGTGGCTGTACTGATACTAACCAACAATATTTAAATTATATTTGTTGTCCATTATACGTAGCCTCATAGGTGCTTTGTCAAAAAATAATTTTTTATCATTCTGCACGAAATCAGCCTGTTTTTTGTTCTCTCAATAGTACCAAAACCTATTCTTTCTTGTCCTAGGACTGAAAAATCATCTGGAGAATTTTTTAGGTCCTAGTACTGATATCCAGCTGTTTTATAAGTATATTAATGTTCATTCATTGATGTTGAGGAACAGAAACTATGAAATTCATACGTTGTAAAGAGTATTGTTTGTAAATAACAGAAATGTAAACACTGCATAATACTTACTTTGTAAATATAACCTTGAAAATAAAAGTTTATAGTTAACATTTTTAACAAGTCTAATTTCGCGTCATGATAAAAAACTTTGTTCATCACTAGGTTTGCTTTGTTCACTTAAGTACTTTCACTTTAAAGTTCACTAGGTACTTTGTTCACTTTTGCTCCTAGTGATGAAAACTACTATTTTATAAAGATAAAACAATGTGTTTTACTATATGTAGGCCTATGGAGTTTTAGTCTATGTATCCAACTGTAAATAATTTTTTGAGTCGTAAATAATATACAATAAAAATAACTAAATAGCTATAATTTTTTTTTGTATTTTTATTTTTAACGATTTAGCATCCATTAACCAATTAAATCCATTAAATTTCTTAAAGTGTTTTACATCACAGTAACCGCTTGGAGTTCCCGAAGAATAATGACCCTACATATAGAAACATGTTATATAATCAAATTTTACATGCATTAGGGTATTGTTTTCATGGGTTTGTGAGATAATATAAAAGTTCACAGTTTATGGACAGCTTATAAGTCACAATGTAACTTAATTAGCTTTTTTTGACAGTTTTTAGGGAAATTTAAGATGTTTGGCGTATTTGTAGGAAGGGGGAGGGGGTATGACCTTATGAAAATCTTGCCCCCCCCAATCAGAATGCTGAAATGACGCCTATGGGAATAAATGTTTATCTCCTTATGATAAATGTAGGGAAAGAGTATGCAGGTATGGGGAACACTAAAGTAGGTTTTTAGCATTAAAAAAAAATATTTTGACCATATCAAGCCATGCACTAAATTTCATCAATATCTTTCCATTGCTAAAGGAGTTTGCCTATTCTCCATATGATTAACATTGGAAAAGAGTATGCAGGTTTGCTGCCATGATAAGCACAAAAACCAAGATTTTTTACCATAAATGGATGAATCTCAACCAAATTAAGCTGAATACCAAGTTTCATCCAAAAACATTGGTTAATAAGTGAAATATTAACACAATCCTTATTCTCCATAAGATTAACATTGGAGCCTCAAAATACAACGTACTGTCTTTAGACTTTGTAATATCTCGGTAACCAATGGAGATAGAGCAAAGCTTCAAATGCTAAATTGTGTGTGTTTTTTTAGCTAAATCCAATGGTCAAAATAAAAATTTGAAATTTTTAAAAATTACATATGAAAAATGCAAAAAATCCATTTTTGGAGTACAAAACCCCCAAAACTACCCCTTCCGATAGGTCGATATGTCTGGTTTACGAACTCATCCGAATAAACGTAGGATTACACATTTCTACCAAATTTGGTTGTCGATCGGACCATTTTTACGAGAGTTAATCGTGTCTAGGGACACATACATAAATATATACATATATATATAAATTTTAATGACTATTATTTTTGGTCTCTGGGCACCTGAAAACGAAAAAGTAACATGGTCCCGGGCTTAGGTCTTACCATGAGACCTACGGTAATAGCTTATTCCCTATGAGAAATTCGCTAAAAAGTTCCTGTTATTAAAGTAGTAGGCCTAAAATTAGTTCCAATTTTTTGTAAACTGACCAAATTGCCGCCCCTGAAATTTTGCCGCTATAGGGTCCAGCCTTTTCAGCCTATTTAGAAATACGGCCCTGTGTATGCTTGGGATTGTAGTTTTGTTGTAAGACAAACTTGCAACTTTGTTTAGTGGGTAAACTATGTAGTATTTCGTAAGGTGTAGAAGGAGAAGACACGGGCTAACAGCTGTTAGCTGTTTTCGTACGTTATCCAACGTGTAAAATCCAATAAACACCAATTGAAAGTGGCGACAAATGTAGACCTACGTCTGATCCACAATACTTTTAAGCTTGCATGGATAGGCTACAGTAAACCTGTATAGCCGGGCTGTAGAGATTGCGACCAATCAGAATTCTTCTCGCGGCCGACACTAATTGGACGCGAGAACTCGGCACTTGGATTCCCTCTGAATCACAATCCCACTTGTCTCTCAATTATAACCCCCTTTCCAAAATGAAAATTACTGGCTTACTGTTGTTTTAATCATATTTGTCTTATCAAGCAACAGAAACACCTGGGTCAGTTAAGTTAACTCCGAAATGTGCTAAGATTTAGTGTATGAGGAAAAATTCTTTCATAATTTTAATAAAAATAATTCATCATATTTTCTTAATTTATGAACCAGTAAGGATAAAGCGAAGAAAATTAGTATTGAATCAGTATCGAAATTATATTACTTGAATTATTTCACGATTTTTTGTTTGTTTCACTATATGTTGGTAGAAATTTCAGCACTATTACCTTCTTTCTATGTCCAATAAAAGATTGGTGATTTATTGTTATTTTTCAAGGATTCGTGCAGGATTTCATCCGCCTTGCCCAAAATAATTGGAAGAAGCAGGGGAGTAACGGAATCACGTCCTAACCGAATGTGTGAGAGTTTTCGAGTAAATCACTCTACCAATTTCCCCCTGCGAAGATGGGTTCTCCATTTACCGTATCGATGTTAACAGAACAAATATCAGAAATATACGGATCTCTCCCCTCTTCTCAACCAATATTTACTTTTCCAACATTCTATATTTTACACACTTATTTACTGGATGTTTCGATTTTCTTATTAGCAGCTTCAACCATGTAATAAAATTCTGGAGTCTAAAGAGGTTATGCTATCTGAGAAATAACCGTTGATATTTGCTTTGGGTTTGAAATATTTAGAAGCTAATTAGAATATAAATTATTCAATTAATACATCACTATTTTACATGTTGGCAGTCAAATATATCAATAGTTTACAGTAAAAACGATGGATCTTTGAGCACTTTGGAGCGGAGGTCGGAGGAAGCATTAGGTGTAGGAAATATTGTATTTAGTTTGCAAAATTTTTGTAATATAGGAATTTGTAAGTGAAACATTATGCATTAAAGGACAAAACAACAACAAAATCATAAGAGTGACGGTAATTTTTTATTATTAAAAAAAAAAACAAAAACATTGATTTAAATTTGTATTATTGACACTAAGAACATGAGGCCAATATTTAAACAATAAATTCATATTTAAATTACTGAGAATCGCCATAAAAAATATTTTAACAAAAAAAAACATTACTGCAGGTCTTTAAAAAAAGGAAAAAAAACACATCATTAGTTTGAGCAGCAAAAAGAATAAAAAACATCCTTCATCTTATATATTTTATGATTTATTAGCAGTGCAAAACCCCATAACCACAGTTTTTGGAAAGCTTTCAGAAATCTGAGGGGTAAAGAATTTAGAATGTTCATGGGAGGCACCGTTGCCAAATAAATAAGGAACGCACTGTGGAACGTGTATACTGCTGCTTCTGATTTAGTAGTGACTCCGCCAATAACCTCTGACTTTACACGCGTGGCGGTTCCCCTCGCGCGTTCAACGCTCGTATTTTTGAAGGGTGAGTTTCAAATTTGCTGCAAAGACTGTTTAACCCTAAAATACGGAGTGTTTAGATCCGTTTTGAAATTTTTGTGTTTTTTACAATTGTAATTACAATAACCCTTAACATTTTGAATATTGTAAACATTCCTCTGAAAAGGTTGGGACTTAGGATGAGTAACAAAAAAATCAACCTCATTTTGCGCTCTATGAAGACAGTATAAATATTATTTTGGGCGTAATGTGGTTGTTTTTTAACGTTAAATAGTTAAATGCAATGTGAGGAAGTCAGTTAAGTCGTCCTTTGTCGCTACATAGGCCTACCTCTATGCTGTGAAAGAGTAATAGGTTGTAGTGCGGTAACACATTTCATTGTGTTAGAAAGTAAATTATAAGTTAAATCTTAAATAACCGCTTTATAAACCTTAAGCCTTAAACACATGAAACTCATTCAACTTTAAAGATACGTCCTATTACAGTATTAATACTATATGCAATACAAAAGGTCAAACAAAATCCACATAAAAACAAAAACTATAGCAAAAAACAATTTTTTAAGATTTTTACAAGTCGTAAATTGAGAGTTTTATCCCCATAGATCTCACAGCGGTGGCGCGCACAATACAGTATTCTCCGTACGGTCTCCAGTCCGGTCACGTGAGCGACGGGTTCGATCCTTTGATCCTCCGACAACTTCCTTATCAGGCCGACATTCTACATATTTCCTGCAACCATCCTGCCAGTCTATGATCGCACCAAGGAACCGATGCAGCGAAGCTATCCTCGGTACTGAAGTTCTTTCAACTATCCTGAGCAAAAGACGTCTCTTTAAATTTATCATCACATTCCTTCTTCTTGATCATTCATCATTGAACTTTCTGATTGAGTGGTGAACGTCCTCTTCCTACACACAATCAGCTGTAATCACTCGCACAATCAGCGGTACGTTAATCTGATTGAATGTCGACTGATTGACTGATGGATGAAATTTACAGGGATAAAGTTGTTTTAAATAGCTCTTACAGAAAACTTTTATCCAAATCAAACACAAATAAACATACTTTTTGTAAAAGTTAATTCAATAGCTGTTATACATCACACCATGTCCTACCCAAATATCACGTTAATGTGGACACTTTAACGAAAATGAGTAAGTACTGTACTTACATTTTTTTTTATAAACGTTTCTAGGAATGAAAATACCATTTAAGTATTTTTTAGTACATATTAACACCAAAATAAATTAAGTTTTGTAATTCAATTAAAGCCTTTTCATAAATCCTTTTTTCCTTCACAACTAATGTTTTTTAATATACTAGTGCACGTGTTGCTCGACATCGAGAGATTTATTTTGATATCATACTAAAGTTACATTTAGTTATAGATCAAAGGCATACGACCAATCCAATATTGTGAATATCAGTGATCTCAAAAACCTACATTACGATTGAAGGTAATCTACTGTAAACCATTGTAAGTTAACAGATATTTTAAAATGCTCAAACCAATCTCAATGTTATACTAATGGGAAAATTTCAAACTTAATTTCTGGATCCTTATTTTAGGTCCGGGTTTTGGCGGAATAAACAACTGCAGACCAAGACCTATCCAACGACACCAAAAACTTGAAAATCGGTTGACAATTGTAGGAGGAGTTCTCTACACAAAAAACCCTTATCGTAAGTATAGATACATAATTATAAATTAATATGTTGTTGAGATATAATCATAATTATATCTGGGTGTATATGACTTTAAACTGTAGCAATTCTAAATGATTATACTAACCCAGAACTCTTCCTAATTTTCCAAAAGGAAATACACTCAATAATTGGTTTGAATGTTAAAATACATGTTAAAATGGATGTTTTTTTTTTATTTTAAAAACAGAACACTGTAGAAGTCAAAATAAATCCAATCTTCATTTTGTAAGAATCTATTCACATATTATACTAGCAACTATATTATGAAATACCAAATTTTTTATCCCACCAGCCGGTCGATTATGTCGTCCTGTTGGATATTCCGAATGCTTATCTCGATACCGGGATCCTCTTCCCAGTTACAAACACCGAGGCCGAGCTCTAGCGAATCTCCTCAAGTTAGATCAAAGGCTCGGTCCAATACAACTCTTCATCCTAATAAACAGGCTCGCTTTGAAGGTAACCTCTTATTAAGCCGCAGTTTCCCCGCTTTATAATCAATAGCTTCGTTTAATTTCTCGGGGCTTTTTATTAAGTCAAGTTCAACAAAGGGGTTTACTGATAAAGAAGGTACTTGGTTTTAATAAACGAAGACAATGGTATTTGATTGAAGATTGTAATCTAAGCATTCTTTAATGCCTAGGCACATTGCATTTATTTTCAGCATAGATTCGTAGTTTAGCGTACATAACCTACACTACCGTAGCTGAAAGATTAAAAGTGCAGTTTTGTTAAAGACTAGAGAGAAGTCTTGGCAAAAATTGAACAGAAAGTATTATGTGTGATTGAAAATGTATCAATTAGTAAAAGGTTAACCAAGCCTTGCTCGTTGGTTTTAATTCACTTTTTATAGTGTCATAATAATCAAGCTATTAAATCTACACCAGACTCTTCACAGATAACAGCTGTTAAAAAACTGCTTAAAATTAACCTTCCTTTTGTTTATTTTTAGTTGTTATTTCGTTACCAAAAATAGCAACACACAAGACCAATGTTAAATATTACGATTTTTAAACTTAAAATTTAGACCGAATTCGATTTTTTCTGGGATTGAGACTGTTTCTTAACTTATTTTTATAGGCAAAAAACACTCTTAAATGCAAAGTTAAAGCAAAATCTACCCGCTAGATTTCGAGATCCTGGAACACACATCCCTTCAGACATTGCTCGTATTATAGTATAGGATAAACCTATTTTATGTACCATGTCTTATTTATTTTTAAATGATGACTGATTTTTTTATTCTCATGCCTATTAAATTAGGCTAGTATTTTTATTTTGCGGTGTTGGAATGAATGTTGGAAATCACAAACAAAATGTTCTGACGATCGAAATTTCTTCTACATCCACACAATACAAGCACGATGTTAAATGACATAAAATAATTCACAATACATTAATTAGGCAATATTGAAAATGTATTATATACATTGGTCCTAATACTCTTCAAGGGCTTGGAATTTGCAGTGTGAGGTTTAAATAAAATTGTTGGTTCACCTTAAACTCATCTGATTTCCTGACAATCCCGATCGAATATTGAAGTTTCCGGAACACTCCAGCTTCTGGTTCTGCTTCCGGTGCGGTTCCACAGATTTACCGTTTTGGCGGAAATATTGTGAATTTGCGTCAACATGAAAAACTTCTAATAAAAGTTTAGTTAACGTAAAAATATACTCATAAGTAGGGTAAAACGTATGAGAATTTAAATAATAAAAACAACTAGGTTTTGGTTATTATTAAAGAATTATAAAAAGATCAACATAAGTTGTGAAATATTATATTTAGACATTTTAGTATTTATCAGATTAAAAGCAATAGTTATTTATTTTCTTTGTAATTTAACAAGTTTACTGATAGTAAAAATTAATCAAAAAGTGGTAATGAATTTTGAATAAAATATTAGAGAATCGTAATAATAACTTTAAAAGTCATTATTATTGTTTTAGAAAATTTTTCCCAAAACTGAAAAGTGCGAGCAGAGCCCAAATAATAACACTTGGTAGAAACAGATTCTCCGTGTTATAGCCCATCTAGATAAAGACAAAGATCGAGTTCATGATAGAATCCTAACTCCCTTTATTGGTATTTGCCACAAGAGTTAGATATCAAGTCTGACAATCTCAAACTCTTCAGATTTCTTCTTCTTTCCTTATTAGATGGTAGGCCTACATCAGTTTCGTAATCTTTGTTTAATATAGGTTATCTTTTTAGAACATATTTAATGTATTTTCTTAAATAAAAAATCTAAGCTTAAAAAATTATGTAATAATTATTTTACTGAAGAATTTAAAACTTCATACCTGGTTGCAAATACCAGAGATAAATAAAATAATACTAGCGAAACCTTAAATTGTAGTTTATAGAATTATAAATAAAACTTCCTTTTAATTATGCATTAATATTGAAAAGATATAGTTCTATTGCAACAAAGTATTGTTGGACCAAAATAAAAAGCAAATATCGATAGATCAATTATAATGAGAGAGAGTAGTATATTTTGTTGATACAAAATGTATCACATTGAGGTTGAATCCTAAAGTTCCAGGCAATTTCAACCAATTAGTTTGCATAAAAAAATACTTTTCATATAATATAATTTTAACACGAATAATGCATCAAATATGCTATCTAAGTTAAACAATGAAAGTTAATTTTACTGAAAATTTTGGCTAAAAATGATGATATTGAGGTCTGTATATTCTGGAGCAACCAAAAATGGTGTAACTGGACGGTTGTGATAAGAGTTCGGTATATCCTGGTGATCATATTAGTTTAAGTTTAAGTTACACGTATCAGGGGTAGTTGGGGTAAATGGTCCACCATAATCAGTTTCATGTCAGCCTCTGCAGTAGATGGTGGATATAAAGAAGCGAAGGAAACTTCAACTTGCTGTTAGACGAACGTTACTGAGTTGGCCCGAGTTTTATTGTTAACGAAGCGAGTCAAACGTGATACGTACGTAACGAAACTGCACTGAGATATCTTTACCGTATTTATTCAAGTGTTCTATTATTTGAAATAACAAATTTCTATGGAACTTAATCGGAAATTTAACGTTATGTTTGATTTTTAATTGTGATAAAGGTTCAATTTTTCACTTTCCATTATAATACTAGATTATTCAATTTAGTTACTGATCTTTAAAATGAATCAAGATCTAAAGGTTACGGTTATGGAAATAAACGCGAAAATGGAATCTTAGTATTTCTTTATCTAAGAATTTCTGATATATTTGTACCTCAATATTTTGTACAATAAAACATCTTATACTGAAATGTGAATGTGAAATAGCTTACAGGAAACAATTGTTTTCAAGAGACAAATACTGAGAGTTCTTGAAAAATCTCATCTTAAAGGTTATATTGGCTTCCAAGAACTTAGGCCTACTTCACAAATGTAACATCACAGTGAGCTTTAGGAATAATAAAATACACTTTTTAGTAATACAATTAGAGTTAATACAATGTTATTTCATTATTTTTAATCTTTACAAAAATATAATAGATAAAATTTATTTATATCTTGAAGTTCCCAATTTTGATTTTTTTTAATA